>SKCR01005245.1:0-25902 GCA_019454045.1 Zanthoxylum bungeanum | reverse complement strand
TTTTCAAAGCATGGTCGGGGAACAGTCTGTAAGGTATTTCCCCAGAACCTTGGATGGCCGACCCGCTTTGACCGGCGTAAACACACACGTATAACGCAAGCGCATGTATCGTTCAAGTAGTATAAAAATATCGATCCCACGAGGACTTAATTTCTACTGTTGTTATTAATTGTTGAATCTATTTATTTACAAATATCTAATTAAATGGAGAATGGAATTGATTGCTTGATTGATTTGGTTGATTAAGATTTGCTAAATAAATAAATAAAAAGATAAAAGAAAATACTAAGGAAAATAAAAGACACAAAGATCTAAGGTTGTGATTTCTTTTAATATCATTTTAAAGATGAAGTGGTTATCTAAAAGTTGGGTAATATATTGATTTATTAACCTGGAACACTAAATTATGTGTAAGCCTCTTTCGATGGTCAGACACAAATACCCAGTTTAACCTAGTTGAACCATATGTCTATGTCAACCAAATTATCTGGATTCATTAAGTTTAAGTTCCAATTATGGCTACCCCCGCCCGACAGGTATATTCCTATCTTGTAAGGAAATCTATTAAAGGGTTATCTATCCTCAAGGAAGATCGTGGGCTATTAAGTCTAAGACTGAAACCTAAAATCCCTATGTCTAGTTCATTTTAGATTTACCTTATCATCTTATTGGTGATCAGACAACAAGAAGCATTAAGCTTAAGACTTAATAAATAAATCTTTATAATACCCAAACTATAATTTAACCCCTTATAAACCAGTGATTGTAAAAGTTATCACAACCCCAAATAACTAACACATAACTACGGCTAGTAAAAGCTTAAAAGTAAAAGACATAAAATGAAAGCTGAAAAATAAAATAAAATAAAATGCTAAAGTAAAAGGAATTACTTCTACTAAATACTATTTAGATATCTCCCTTAATATAATATATTAACTTCAAATTAAGTTTAACCAGCCATAAAGGCGGAACCAAAATAACCAGCCATAAAGGCGGAACCAAAATAACCAGCCATAAGGCGGAACCAAAATAACCAGCCATAAAGGCGGATTTAATATTTAACTACCAACCGACCAATCTGTCGGTATCCTTTTTAAGTCAATATTTTAAATAGTGAATATATTATTTTTAAGGGAGATTAATCTAAGTAGTAATAGTAAAAGAATTACCTTTCACCATAGTAAAAAGAAGTTACCTCATCATGATAAATAGTAAAACTGTAAAAAGTAAAAATTAAATAGTAAAAACTGTAAAAGAAAGTAAAAAGTAAAAATTAAATTACTATTATTACAAAACGTAAATAAAATTATTTACAAAACTAAAAAAAAAAAACTAAAAACTAAAGAGTTTAGAGAGAGAAACTCTCTCTTTAGAAGGAATTGAAGAGAGAGGAAGGCACATCGAATTCTGAAATCTCGAGCTCAATTTATAGGCGCGGATGCGGGTCCAGCGTCGCGACGCCAAAGGGTTACGCGTCGCGACGCCCGCTACAGTGACACGTGTCACTTGCTGATTCACCGGCTCAGATTCTTATCCGATGACGTGGCACTGTTCATGACGTCATTGCTTACGTCACGCTTAGGGTGATTGTCGGCAGCGTCAGATCACGACACATGGCACATGCGCATTTTAGCAAGGCCGTTGAGATGTCGACATGTGGCATGCGCAAGATAGCATAGATGATGATTGTCGGCACCGTAGGATGATGACACGTGTCAGGCGCAAGTTAGCAAGTCTTCTGTGATGGTGACACGTGGCACATCGCACGTTAGCAAATTCAACTTTTCAGATTCTGACCCGTTGACCCGGCGCACTTTAGCAAATCCGGCGAATGCTGGGCGTCGCGGTGCGCAATGCTTCAGCGTCGCGACGCGCAAAAGACGAAAATATTCATGTTGACGCATTTTTGTCCGGTTTTGCCCCAAATTGCCTCCAGTGCTATCCAAACTTTATTTATCTGTAAAATAACAACAAAACACATCAAAACGTTCATAAATCTCGAGAAACAATACAAAACATTAGGTTAAATGAGTGAGAAATAGTGATATAAATACCACTCATCACGCTTATGGTTTAGGTGTTGGACAATTATGACCCATAACATCACTATTTGTAAAAGACATTATGGTTTTTGTACAAATTAACTATGTGACAAATGAAATTGCTATTTTATCATTTTGTATTTAGATTACTTGAATATACAAATGATAAAAGTCCTTATGATTAGTTCCAGATTAATAAGATATGAGACAATATCAATCATGAAGGTTTAATCATTAAATATCACTAGTCGTAGTATTATCGAGACTGGACATCGATAATGCGGAATAGGCTAGTATTACACTTGTGCGTGTTATGGAAGTGTAACGTCATAGTTCTCATATATTTTGGTATTGGATACTCATGCAAGTGTAATAGGAGGTTCTGTTTACCGATGGTACGGGAGCAGCTTCGCTCTGGATAGACCCATCAGAATATCATTGGTAGTATGACTATGTGTCTATGGGAATCCGAATCAGGGTAGGTGTATTTGGTATTAACTTGAGACGTGCATCGCTAATACTTGCGACAATCAATACGCTTTGGTTTTGGTCGTCCGAGATTTTAACAGGTTCTGTGTACGCCTCTTCTGGGTTTATTGAGAATCGTAGTGTATTGGGTGTGATGTTAAGATGGAAGTGTCACTTCAGTCATATGGAGATGATGATCACGCATGGATACAGAACTGGTACTCTAATATGTTGCAACTATCGGGATAATATGATAAGGTCATGATTATCCGATTAAAGAGACTAGTTGCTAGTGATCCGATATATGCTTCGTACGGGGCATACACAATTCTAGCCCCAGGCCTAGCATGTGACATCGGATACTGGATCGCAATAAGCAATACTTAGTATACTACGTCTGGTATAGATTATGTATTCCTTAAAAGAATATTTCTGGAGAATTGGGTAGGCACGGTGCTTTGCTAGAAGCCAACCATGTCTTGTAAATCGGTAAGAACGTGGTACCAGGTACGCACGTGTTCGCATAGTCCGACGACCAGATTTACTGCCAACATATCCAGGGATCTCATGGGTCGCTTCCCAAAGATTCACCGATGACGTTTGACTCGAACAGAATTAATCTATGATTAATTATAAGAGAGGGAAAATTAATCTAGGATTAATTACGGCAAGAATTTATCTGGGATAAAATTCGATTAGAAGAAAGAGAACGATTAATTTAGAATTAATCTATTAAATAATATATTCGATATATTTATTCAAATAAGATTTCAATGCGGAATTAAAATTGGATTTTAATTCGGGCAAACGAATTAATTTAGAATTAATTCGTTAGCGACTTTAATAATAATGTCACAACGGCCAATTCGTTAATTCAGAATTAAAATAACCCGAACCCGAGCAAAGTCGTGTGTTGGATTGTTCGACTTAAATTTGGAATTTACAAGTGGTGGGACCCACTTGACTTACATCAACTAGTTTGACTAGTGATGGAAGTGGTTGATAATTAAATCAAATCTTGGATGTCTTGTTTTACACACCAACACACTTTGCATTATTTTATTCATTTGGAATGACATTTACCTAATTGGATTTTTGGTAAATGGTAATTGAATTTTGAAAATCATTTACACAACACAAAAAGTTAAAAAAATCTCTCTCTCTCCCTCACCATTGCCGTGAGCTTCCCTCTCCCCATTTGAAATTTTGTTTCAAAATTTCTTCAAGCTAGCATTTACAAGGAGTCATTCAAGGTGTTAGGGAAACCAATCCTAGAGTTAAGAACACAAGGGAAAGCTTGGAGCTCTTCACCAACACCAAAAAGTTTTGAACTTCATACATCCATCCAACCGATCAATGTAAGTTTTTTTTCGCAACTTGTTTTAGTATTCACACTAATAATGACTTAGAAGATCATTGGCATGTTCTAGGAACCCAACAATGGTATCAAAAGCCATTTCTAAGCATGAAATGAATTTAGGGTTTATATATTTTAATTTGGGGTTTTTGTGATTTGAGCATGATTTCTTCAAATTGATGGTTTGGTTGAGCTTGAATGATGATGAATTAGATTTATGCATCTTAAAATTTGAGAAAATTTGATTGGATAAATTTTCCCTAATTTCCTTGCCTTGGCCGAAAGTATGAACCCTAGATGTATCATGGTGATTTTTGATTTTAGACCATTGGATGTGTTTAAAGTATGATGAGTATATTGATTGTTGATTTAATTAGATTGAAATCAAAATTGGATAGAATTATGCACATTGCCGTGAATAAAGAAGCATGATATAGATTGATTTTGCTTCAATTGTGTTGGACATGAATTGAATATGTTAAAGCATGATTAATTAGATAAATTGGTGTTTTGGAAATATTAATTTAACTAATTAATTATGGCTAATACACTTTAATGACAATTAATGTGAGATTTGGAATTTTGTATTAATTATAATAAGCCTTTAATTTTGAATTGGGCTAATATTGTTGTATTTGGGCTTAATGGGCTTGTTTGTGCCAAGTTGTTTAGGACAATTGGATTGGATCCAAATTGGGCCTAAAACCATACCATAAAGTCCAAATAGAATAATTGAGCATTTAAAAATTTAATTAGGCCTAATGAGCCAAAATTAATTTTATGGCAAAAGGTGATTCCTTATTGGGCTTTGGTTGCCAAAGTCCATGCCTTAAGAATTAATTAAAAGCCCATTGGACTTTAATTAAATTGACATTGAATGTTAATTGTGCATTTGAGACCCATTAAGATTGGATTTAGAATCTAAGTCTAAAAGACACATAAATAAGTGTAATTATTTAATTTGGAATTAAATTAGAATTAATATTGAATACAAATTAAATTGGATTTAAAATTGTAGTTCGATATAATTCAAGAATACGCACTTTGAGTACTTATTCTTAAACGAGTTGGACTCGAACAAATCAAATCGTTGTTTGAACATTGGATGATCATTAATTCAAAGATTGATTAATTGGATTAGATTGATTGAATAAAATGCTTTGTGTGAATACATGGATGTATTGTATGAATAATGTATATCAGATGGATATTAGAAGGGTGATGGCAATTTTAGAAATTGTTGTAATAAATTTAGAATTTATTAAATTGGACCTGCGTGTCCAGCCTTTTATCTCTTGACTCGTTGTATTTCTCTTCTCACCAATTCCCCTCAATGTTAATGAAGTTTCTTTAATGTATTATGTAATTGGGTAGAAGTTTGAATAGTGCTAGCCGGGGAGAGGAAAAAGAGAGATTTGTTCTAGGAACAATTTGTTAAATATCAATCCACATATCGTTATTATTTATTTCGTGCCTTATTATGCTTTTAGAATGCATGCTTAAGGGTGTATGATGAGACCTAATCAAAGATAATAAATTGGTTGCCAATTTACGCGAAACACCCTCAAACAAATATTAAGCGATTTCCTTCCATTGAGTGGTTTTCAATCAAGATCCAAGATTGGCATTGGTTTGTTGGCCAAAGTCAAGATCAATGTCCATCGCGGATGTGTTTGAACCACGAAAGCTTTGTTCCATATCGCATGTCTTGGGCAAGTTGTGACTTGTTGGCCAAAGTCAAGGTCACTTCTTGTTCATCGACATGGATTACGATCAATGTAAGTTTTATGAGAGCGAGGCAGTGCCGGTAGTATATGTTGTCAGGTCGGGAGTCTATCACCTGGATTAGATGGACGACACCCGACTCAAGAAGCCCTGAAATACATAGATGATGAGAAGGTATTTTCAATAGAGCATCTCTTGAAATGGCCCACAAAGAGTTGTAAGATAGGCAGTAGATCCTTGAAATGCAATTAAATTTTTTTCGTTCTTTATAAATTGCTCAAACTTTTACATGTCTGTTATTTATTTAAACGGAAAGACTTGCTTGGTATTTCTTAGAAATACCAATGAACAACATAGACAAGAGGTGTAAAATGATGTGCGGAAAGCACGCACCCCCGTGGAACATCAGTCTCAGTATCATTATCAAAACACCCCGGTCCAGAATGTCAGTACCTGATGTTTTGCACCTTCGTAGACAAAAGATTGAAGACGTCGTGACATTTGACGCCTCAGGGTAACCATAACATGTTCAGCGACATGGCCGACTTAGCTTTTAACGCCTCTAGGTAACCATAGCACGTATGGATTGAAGACAGCTTGTGAGGTACTATAGTAACCTCAGGTTTGCATAGCATGGGAAGTTGGAAACGACTTTCCTTAGCGCGGCGGAAGTTGCTAGTGTGTGCACCGGCTCCGATATGGACCTTTAAAATTTTCTTTGCCTTCTCCTTTTTGTTTTAGCCAAAATCCTCAAACTCTTGAAGAATGAATTTTGCTCATTTGATGTAGATGAGTTTCCTTTGATGCCCAACACTTGGATAAACAACCCGATCTTCCGAACTATGACTCAAAACCAACAAACTGAAGTGTGGGCTTCACTCACAAAGATCGACTCTAAATAATTTAGAGAACTAATATTGTCACAATGGTGTTTGACTTTTGGAATTTCAAATACTCTCACAACACTTGTGAATGTTTGAACTCCCTATTTTTTTCTCTCATTTGCAATTGTGTGAATGAATGCAAAAATGTTAACCTTACAAGTGAGAGCAATGGTAGAGATTATATTCTCTTACACAAGCCAACTAATCTTATCATTAAACATCTAATGCTTTCTTGCAATGGCCAAAACAAAAATGTGAATGTCATACCAAAGCATAAGAAATGTTAAGCTAAAGACAAAGATTTTGTCATTAAGCATCTAATACTTTCTACATAAATGTAGAGGCCATATCAAAGCATAAGAATGGATTTGCTAATGACAAAACCATTAGGTGTATACATGTCACCTAATAGACATAATAAGTTGGAGAGCATGGCAAGCCATATGGCTTTGTCTCCAAGGTAAATAAAAATCACTATCTTAATAATGATTAAATTATCTTCAATTATGTTGTAGTAATTATCTCATAATTATTACTAACTTGATTATCTCATAATCAATATTTGATTATCTCATAATCAATATTTGATTATCTCATAATCAAAGAATTCTAGAAAACATTAAGTTAAACTAATTTAACATAGTTTTCATTTGTGACAAAAAATATTATTAATCTCATTAATAATATATAAATATAATGTGATCATATTATTAGACAATCTAATTATATTAGGTTTGCTACAATTAATAGAGCTAGCACGGGGACCAAATGGACCTACGGTTCTGAGCTCCAATAATTCTAAAATATTAATTAAACTATTTAATCAAATATTACGAATTATTAACTCTGCATTATTCCACTAAAAACTCGAATTTGAACTCCCGTTACCGTAGATGGATAAAATAAACCGAACAACTTCGGTGTCCATCGATATATTCATTACATATGGATATAGCCCTTCACGAATATCTCATAAATAGAGCCGGGTCAAAAGTCTGTTAAACCCATCTAAATATTTTATCTCTTAAACATCATTGATTCTATAATGAACAATTAATTTATAACAATTATGAATATTAAACTTTCTATTCGTAATTGAAAAGTTGAGTGCTCAAATTGTTCAAGTCTCGAATCAACTCTTAAAAGAGATATTCCTCTGCTTCTCGTAAGAATGAGTGAATTCCATATCTATGTACAACGTTCCCAACTACACACCAAATCATATCCCCAAAATACGTAGTTATTGGCCAGGAATGCAACACCAACCTCACCATAGTAAATCAAATGACATAGTCTGTCATGCAAGAGTTCGTAATACACTCAAGATTAAGATCGAATCTATATATGACCATCTATTAGATAAAATGAATTTCTTCGGTTAATAGATATTAAAAGAAATTCGTATTTATCTGAGTACAGTCCTATATGATCTCATCATACAAGGAGCCTTAACTCCTATGTCACTACATGAACGAACCCGGATCAAGGTCGTCATACAAGTATAGAATGAACCGCATCTGACCGGTGCGTAATCACACACGTATAACGCAAGCGCACGTATCGTTCAAGTACTATAAAAAATATCGATCCCACGAGAACTTAATACCTACTCTATTAATTTTATGAGGACAAATGATTACTAGTATCTAACAGGTTGATTGATTGATTTGAAATGGTGATGATTTTGAATTTAAAAAAAAACAAGTAAATAAAATTGCACAAAAGTAGGTTTAAGAAAATTCAATATTAGGAAACTATCTAGGTTGTGAATCTTTCTAATATCTTTTAAAAGATGAAGTGGTTATTTCATGTTTGTGTAATAAATCGGTTTACTAACCTGGAACATGAAATTATGCGAAAGCCTCTGTCGATGGTCAGATGAAAATACCCAGTTTAACCCAATTGAATCATATGTCTATGTCAACCAAATGTCCTGGATTCATTAAGTTTAAGTTCTAATTATGGCTACCCCCGCCGACAGGTATATGTCTATCCTGTAAGAAAATCTATTAAAGAGTTATCTATCCTCAAGGAAAATCGTGGACTATTAAGTCTAAGGTTGAAACCTAAAATTCCTTTGTCAAGTTTATTTTAGATTTACCAGATCAATCTTATTAGTGGCCAATTAACAAGACGCATTAAGCTTAAGACTTAATAAGTAAACCTTTAAATTACTCAAACTATAAAATAACCCCTTATAAACCGGTGATATAGAATTCATCACAACCCCAGATAACTAACTTAGTTACGACACATAACTAGGGCTAGTAAAATAAAAGATATAAAGTAAAAATTCTGAAAAGTAATTGCTGTAAAGTAAAAGCTGAAAAGTAAATTACAATAAAATAAAATGCTAAGGTAAAATGATCAACTTTTATCACTACTAATTTAGATATCTCCCTTAATATAATATATTAACTTGTGATGATTCTATCAACCAGCCATATAGGCGGTACCCTTATAAACCGGTGATATTAGAATTCATCACAACCCCAGATAACTAACTTAGTTACAACACATAACTAGGGCTAGTAAAATAAAAGACATAAAGTAAATGCTGAAAATTAATTGTGGTTAATAAAAAATGAAAAGTAAATTACAATAAAATAAAATGCTAAGGTAAAATGATCAACTTTTATCACTACTAATTTAGATATCTCCCTTAATATAATATATTAACTTGTGATGATTCTACCAACCAGCCATATAGGCGGTAACCTGATTAAGTCAAATTAAGTCCGACCAGCAATAAAGACGGTATAAAAATTTATCCATGAACCTGCCATATAGGCGGTAAGAATATTTAATTACCACCGACCAATCTGGCGGTATCCTTGCTTAGTCAGGTTTAAACCAGTTTAAAATGAATTACCAACCGACCAATATAGCGGTATCCTCATTAAGTCAAATTTTAAATAGTGAATATATTATATTTAAGGGAGATTAATCTAAATAGCAGTAATAAAAGTTTTACCTTTCACCCTAGCAGGGGGAAGTTACCTCCTCATGTTGAATAGTAAAAACTGAAAAAGTAAAGAATATAAATTTTTATTATTACAAAACGTAATTAAAATTAAATACAAAACTGAAATTAAAATAAACTAGATAGAAAACTCCTTATTTACATCAGAGAATTCAGAGAGGAAGGTACATCTGAAACTGAAATTTCGAGCTCTATTTATAGGCCTCGGTAAGCCCTCCGCGTCGCGACGCACAAGTTTCTTCTTGCGTCGTGACGCGCTGACGTGTTAGCTTCTGGTTGGTCTGTTTCAGGTTCCTATCTGCCACATGGCAATTCGGATAAATGAGTCAATAATTGAGCTGACGTGGCGCTAACGTGGCGACACATGGAGAAAGTTATTGTCGGCACCATAGAATTATGACACGTGGCACGCCGTGATTGGCTGATGATGACGTGGCAGTGACGTGGCACGTTGACTCAGTCAACTGGTGATGTGGATGATGACGTGGCTGACACATGGCGACACATGGCGATGGCGATTATCGGCACCATATGATGATGACACATGGCACGACACACGTTAGCAGATCGGCTGTGATGTTGACACGTGTCACGGTGCACGTTAGAAAAGTCAAACTTCTCATATTCTGACATGTGTCCCCGGCGCACGTTAGCATGGTGCGGCACACGTTAGGCGTCGCGATGCGTCAAATTACCAAAATGCCCTTTTGTGTTCTTTTTCACTGTTTTGGCCCCAAATCACCTCCAGAATGTCCTGAAACTTTATTTATCTACAAAATAACACAAAACACATCAAAATATTCACAAAAATCAAGAAACTATACAAAATATTAAGTTAAATGAGTGAGAAATAGTGATATAATTACCACTCATCACACCCCCAAACCTAACCTTTTGCTAGTCCTCGAGCAAAACATAGAATAAAATAACATAAACATCTTTAAAATAAAAATTTAACTAAGCCACTTTCGTAGGGATCATGGTTGCATTTAGCGTATGCAACAAGCCTTTAAACCCCTAGGTGTCCCTAATGGACGAGTTGTAGTCTCGTGAGGGTTTACAGCAATGATACCTACAAACATTTGTACAAAAGTAAAAAGGTATTGAAACTAATGCACACAAAAGCAAAAAGACAAGAGAAAATGGAATAAAGAAGTTAGTGACTAATCAGGTGAAACTTCTACTCGAAGTCACTAGTTGTTTTCTTTCTTTCTAAATTACCGAATAAGTAAATTCTCCGGTTATATTTACCATTCTCCATATATATAGCCAACAAAATATTAATCAACTCATTTTGCCCACAACATTCACAAGTGCAGTTGAGAAGAGAGTAATATTTTTGTCCTAAAGTTTTATCAGAATTCACACCTTTTTGCAGCAGTGGAATAATTTTTCTCATTTTTCTGATTTTTTCTTTGATTTTTTGATTTTTTTTTTATATACAATATCTTCCATCTATGTAGCGAATGTTGGGTCGGTGGCTCCCAAACTAGTTGGCTTTAGGGCACCAGGTGTTAAGACACCTCTACAGACTTAATTACTCAGACTTCAGATATATATATTTTTACAACATCTTTGATCCATGTAGCGAGTTTTGGGCCAGTGACTCCCAAACCAGTTGGTTTTAGGGCACTAAGTGTTAAAACACCCATATAGACTTAATAACTCGGATCTCAGACGTTTTATTTTTTTTTACTCCATCACTTTTTGAGATGCTTCCTCCAATTAAACTAGAGCACTGAATATTACAAACTTTTCAATTGTAGCTCATGTCCGTATGTTACCATGCATGTTGATAATACCTGCTAACTGAGCATATGAAGATCCATTTTAGTCAATTTTATGGAGAATTCACAAATTAAATAATTCAAAAAGAAATAAACAAAAATTAACTTGTTCCGAAATAGGTTTGAGATACGTCTCAGGAATGAGAACTTCTTACACAGCTATCTCTCACCAATTTCACATTTTTAGTCAAAATAAAAAACAAAAACGCAAAATATTTTTGTAATTTTTTTTTCAATTTTTTCAAATTTTTTTTTTGTATTTTTCGAAAAATTTTGGACTAAAAATAAAAACAACACACGACTAAAAATAAGATACTGATCAACTAATTTCCTCCCCCAAACCTAAATGAGACATTGTCCCCAATGTCTTAAACAGTAGTAGAAGAGTTTAGAATATAGTACCTGGTTAGCTGGTATTCTACACGAAAAGTTAAGGTTAAGATCCAGATTAATCCGACGCCTCTTACCACGATCGTCCTCGGACCAATTTATCTTTGAAAGGATAGGGTCAATTTGTGGTTCATAGGCTAAGATTTGGTCAATTAGATCCGGAGCAGTTCTGGTAGTGAAGATGAGTTCTTTTAAAGGTTTTGACACGAACCCATTTCTTCTGGCATCATCAAGAAACACACAAAGAAAATCATAAAATCCTTCAACGTTGTACAGTCCAAGCAGAGTTTCTGGTGCATGTTCAGGTTCGCCCAAGATAACACTGTAAAAATTTCCTCCAATGTACCTAAGCCACATGGCAAAGTAATAAAAGCATCAGCACAGTTAATCATTTCTACCAGTCGTTCAGACATACCTGGCAAGATCAGTTTCTCTCCATTTGATGGTCCAATAAGATTTGATTCTGCCAAGGATTTTGGGATGATTCCCAAAACGTGATTGTATCCCTCCTGTACAGCTTTTGAAACGATCCTCATTAGTCTAAGATTGCCACCGCCATATACTAAGTGCATATTCCTTGCAGCTAAGACTCGACCCAATTCATGTGCTGCTTTTACGTATTGTGGCTTAACACCAACACTAGTACCGCAAAACACACGGATGTATTCAACTCGTCTTCTTGAAGTGGCTTCCATGTTTTATTTTGGATGTCTTCAAAAGTGCAATGATGAGTTGAATTTATAACACCTGAAAAAGGTGAGTAAAATAATAGCACTAGTACCTGCCAAATGACAATTATTAGTTAACAGTAAAATAAATCGTGATAGTAAAAAAGGTATGGATCCTGTCGGAGAAAATAAAAGAGAACAACAAAATAAATTACAATTATTAGGAAAAGACAAAGAGATATAATATGTACAAGAAACTTACGGCTTGATTGACGTCTAAGCGTCAGGGACAAGCTTCCCATCCAATTTTCTTATAAATTGGAAAATAGGGTCTTTTTGAGTCAGATTCCCGAGACTTAATTGTTGTCTTTCTTTTTGGAATTGTGTATGTAATTTACGAATGGCTATATGAACATATCCACTAGGATGCGTCTCAAGAGTTGAAGATATATCATTTACAGACTCCTTACTCAAGCCATCCCTAATGAATTTAATTTTAACTTTGTGATTATCAGACACCATTCCTAAAGAACGGGAACGAGTATTGCAATTCCAGCGTGCACATTTGTAACAAACACCCATTTTCTTAGCTCTACGTTTTTTGCATAGGTGATTTTTCAAAAATCGGGTAAATAAGATCTACAGGAATCATAATACTCACCTGCTAATCGAACCCGTGCTTCGATTACCCAACGAATGTCATTAGGAATATCATGGATCATCAGTAGTCTCATCCGTTCCAAGCAAGCTTTGTAGACTTTCATCAGAGAGTTTTGAGGGAGAGAAGGAAATTGCTTGTGAAGATTACGAGAACTTCTTCCATCATGAAATGTCTTAATCTGCAAAAACTAAACACACAAAATTAAATCACACCAAATCACAATATATATACAAATTGCATGGGTTTCCTCCATGCGAGCGTTAAGTTTAACGTCGTCAGCTAGACGTGACTTCTCGAACTTTAGGATGGATCTAAAAGTGTGACACTTTCTTTTTGTCGCTCAAATGTGGAGGCCTTACCAAAACATAAGAATGGATTTGCTAATGACAAAACCATTAGGTGTATATATGCCACCTAATAGACATATAAGTTGGAGAGCATGGCAAGCAATATGGCTTTGTCTCCAAGGTAAATAAAAACCACTATCTTAATAATGATTAAATTATCTTCAATTATGTTGTAGTAATTATCTCATAATTATTACTAACTTGATTATCTCATAATCAAATAATTCTAGAAAACATTAAGTTAAACTAATTTAACACAGTTTTCATTTGTGACAAAAAATATTATTAATCTCATTAATAATATATAAATATAATGTGAGCATATTATTAGACAATCTAATTATATTAGGTTTGCTACAGTTAATCGAGCTAGCACGGGGACCAAATGGACCTACGGTTCCGAGCTCCAATAATTCCAAAATATTAATTAGACTCTTTAATCAAATATTACGAATTATTAACTCCGAGTTATTCCACTAAAAACCCGAAGTTGAACTCTCGTTACCGTAGATGGATAAAATAAACCGAACAACTTCGGTGTCCATCTATATAGTCATTACATATGGATATAGCCCTTCACGAATATCTCATAAATAGAGTCGGGTCAAAAGTCCGTTAAACCCCTCTGAATATTTTGTCTCTTAAGCATCATTGATTATATAATGAACAATTAATTCATAACAATTATGAATATTAAACTTTTTATTTGTAATAGAAAAGTTTAGCGCTCAAATTATTCAAGTCCCGAATCAACTCTTAAAAGTGATATTCCTTTGTTTCTTGTAAGAATGCGTGAATTTCATATATATGTAAAACATTCTAAGCTACACACCAACCATATCCCCAAAATACTTAGTTATTAGCCGGTAATGTAACACCAACCTCACCATAGTAAATCAAAGGACATCGCATGTCATGCAGAAGTTCGTAATACACTTAGAATTAAGATCGAATCCATAAATGACCATCTATTAGATAAAATGAATTTCTTCGTTTAACGGATATTAAAAGAAATTCGTATTTATCTGAGTCCAGTCCTATATGATCTCATCATACAAGGTATCTCCACTCCCATGTGACTACATGAATGAACCCGGATCAAAGTCGTTATATAAGTATAGAATGGACCACAGCTATAGATAAACCACAAATAAATAATCCTTTTTTTTTGCTCTCTATGGACTATCTAGATTACTAACTTCAGACTTAAATCCTTTTGTGCATCAAACATACACTAAGTCTGAAGGTACATGAGTAATCAAGGTAAATAAGACAATTGGACAATATGTGATATAAATCAAACAACTTTGATAAAATGAATAATGTATTTATTATAACAATAATAATTAATTCCGTTTATAATACATGAAGCTCCAGGACATAAATCCCAACAGGAGAGTGATAATTCCCTTATGGCGTTTACCGTTTATAGAGAGTGTGTTGGAGGTGCATAGCACCGGCAAGACCCACGGGCCTCTGTGGCTTTTATAGTCTCGGGATTTTCCTAGCATGAGGGAGGGATAATGCCCTCATGGCATTGGTCATCCCTTTTCGGATCCATATAATCATAGCACGAGGAAGATTATAAGGCTTATGTGGCATTTGCAGACTCATGGTTTGCCCAACATGTGAGGAAATTCCCCTATGGTTTTGGTCATCTTCTGATTCGTAGCTCGGTTCATCGGGACATTTGGACTGTGAGGTTCAAAATTATTATTTTAGGTAACAAGGGGCATGCCGTTATCTCTATTACCTCAATATTTTTGGATCGGTGAGGAGTGTGTGATACGTCACCCCCGTTACGTTTATCATTTTTTATTTTATCTTTTGGACTACATGGTATGTGACATCATCGCCTGTGTTTGTAGGGATGGCCTGAGGTTGAAAATCTTCTCTCATGGTCATTCTGGGTTAAATAGCTTGGAACTACATTCGTTCGGCCAAGGCCTTACCGCTTGACAAGCACAATGAGGGATCATTCTCTTGTGGCAAGATTTATTGATTGGTTCGGGGCTGGGTTACGTCCAACTAAGGCTCTATTATTGTGTTTTGTCAGAAAGATGGTTCATTCCCTTACGTCCATATGACTTAGATGGCTTGGGGTCAGAATCTTCCCCCAAGGCTTCTATCTGTCAAATTGGCTCAGGGTTGGGTTATGTCCCGCCGAGGCTCTATTACTGTGTGTTGGCGCAAAGAGGGTTCATTCCCTTGTGGCCAAGTGACTTAGATGGCTTAGGATCAGAATCTCCCCCAAAGCCTCTCTCTGACAGATTGGCTCGAGGTTGGGTTGTATCACGCCAAGGCCTTATTATTGTGTGTTGGCGCAAAAATGGTTCATTCTCATACGGCCAAGTGACTTAGATGGCTTAGGGTCAAAATTTCTCCCCGAGGCTTTACTATTTTAATAATAGCCCAATGATGAGAGCTTTCCCTCGTGGCATCTGTTTTATTTTACAGGTCTTTGCAGATCATTTCCTTATGGGACTCAGCATGTCGAGTGAATGCTTCGGCCCGAAGTGGCATAAGATAAGCTTCTTCAAGAGGAGAAGCTAGCGGATTGACTAACCAGAGTTAGCTTGGGTCAACCTCTTCGGTCAGATGGCATAGTGGAAGAGATGATCAAGTTATAAATTAGAAGCAAAGATACTAGATCAAGGTTATAAACCCGACGTGGATTTTCATAAGAAAAAGTATTGAAGCTTGCAGTTGTGGTACCCATTATGAGATAGTGTAGACTTGAGATTTTGAACTTGATCAAGATTGAGCATCAGCATGAGAATGAACCACAATCTTTTATAAGTTCCCGACATCAACTCGCAAACTCGTTGATACTGAGAACTGAGGGAAAAATATGATGGTGGTTTTTCACCCTGAGAAAGGTTCAAATACTGAGGAGGGGTAGGATATATATTGTATTTAGCCCAAAAATACATGAATTGGAACTATTCCAATAGAGAGATCAAATCGTAAAAACACAATGTGTGTGTATATATATCTTAACCGAAAATAACAATTTTCTTTCGCAAGATGGATTTTGATGTTGCAACACTAGAAGACTTCGACGTGTATTTACGGACATTATAAAAAAATATCGAAGCAATTGTTGATAAAAAAACCAAAAAAAGGATAAAAAAATCAAAGTAAGATGAAGACCAAGATGATGATTAAAAGCTAAAACTAATTGTAAGTGAATTTATTCAAATATTTTAAAGCTCTTAGGAATCATACATTTTGTATCATTTGTATTTAAAATGGTTCAGAATGCTTAAAAAATCATTTGCACTTTATCTGCAGCAAAATAAATTTCAATACATAAGTGTATCGGAAAATACTTTTGAAAAATTAGTAAACGGTTGAATTAAATTTCAAATGATATATTGTTAAATAGATATGTGTCTCTATTTTTCTATGGTTCAAACGGAACATAATTCCGATATATAGAATTTTTGTTAGAGCCATATTACTACAATATATTTAGATGTGTGTTTTCTATAAACCTACCATATTAGAAAATTTCCAAAAAATTCATCGTAATGTTTTTTAACTTGAATTTTTACAGATGATAGATCTATATGTGTAGTTTATTTGGAAATTTACGGATCTTGATTTGAAATTTTATAGAGCATGTTATGGCCAAAATATTGAGTGTTGTCAGGATTGACTGGTCATCAAAAACTTACTGAGACATGCATACCGATCACCATACCGGTCTAGACAGGCATACCGGTAAGAGCTGAATTTTTCATTCATTCTGGAACTGGGCCAAATCATACCGGTATGCATACCGATATATATATCAGTCTCTTTTCAACATTCAAAAACACAACAATCATATTTTCAGAAGCCGTTTCTTGATGTTAGGCTTGCATACCGACCTCAGAATAGAAAAATGATCATATTCAATTTCAAGCCTATAAATTGAAGCTTGGTTTCATTTTTGAATAGAGGAACATTTTAGGAAAAATATATTCAAAGAAAAAATCATTTTCATACATCATTTGATTACAAAAAGAAGCTTCAAACACTTTCAAATAGAGATTTTTAGATCTTTTATATCTTACATTCTCTACATTTGAAAAAGCTCATACTTCATCTTCATATTCATATTAGTGAGATTTGATACATTTGGGTTAGCAACTCACATCTTGAATCTTCTTATCTTTTGTGAGTGCCTAAATGAATTGTAAAGGCTTCATATTCAAACACTTGAGGTTGTGAAATCTCTTTATGAGTAAGTATACTCAAATGGTGGTTTGTAAAGGTTTGTGAGTGAGCCTATTTTGAAAACGCATTGTAAAGGTTTTAAGAGTGAACCAAGGGATAAAACTCTTGTGTAAAGGTTTGGAGTGAACCTAGGGGACAAAACTCTTGGTTGCGAGTGAGCCACGTAAAACTCGGTGCAAGCTATGGATTCAAATTAATAGAATTCTTCAAGCGTGACTTGGGGGAGTGGACATAGGCATTGTTGGTTGAACCACTATAAATCACCGGTGTCATTTTCTCTATCCTTTAAAATTTAATTATCACAAGTTTATTTTCATATATGTATATTAATTAGAAACTTACTATAGGAAATATATTGTGATTGAGAAAATTGACCTAAGCTAAATTGGAAAAGCTATTAGCTTAGTGGCGTAAAATCGGCAAATATTATTATTTCCACAATATTAGGTCATTACCCAATTCACCCATATTGGGTATAGAGAGTTTGTTTATTATTTGCTTGTAGGTAATTTCAATTGGTATCAGAGTGAGATTTTCTCAACAAAGACTTAATCGTCTGAGAATCGATCCTGGCCTCTACAAGCTACACAACATACTTTGTTGAATGAGCATTCACCGATACACCGCCATTTTATGACGGAACGAACTTCAAATTTTGGAAAAGAATGATGTTCACATTTTTTGCTCGCCTACGATATTGGTGGATATAAGGAGATCACAGGAGGGTGAAAAACTTCAGTAAATTCTAATTCACTTAAATTTTTATACGAATAAAAGTATAATTGATAGGATTCCCAAATTTACAAATACATATGAATTATGGAAATCCTTAAAATTCCTAAATGAGGGAAATAATCAATTAAATGAATGTAAATTTGATCTTAGCTCACCTAATGATGAAATTTGTAATTTGACACTCATGGCTATTGAACATCCTAGAGGGGAATCAGAAAATGAAAGAATTGATAGTTCTAAAAATGATATTTCTGATTGTGATGAAATGATTTACATGTTGAATGATTTGCCTGATAAATATGATGCTCTTAGAAAGAAATGTAATTTGATTAAGGAATAGCATAAATCACTTCAACATGAAGATGCATCATACTTGGATAAAATTTGTGCTTTGGAAAATGATGATATTTACTTAAAGACCAAACATGAAAATGATGTATTAATTGATCAACATGAGCATGTATCTCTTATTGAACAAATTCATTCTTTAGATAATGAGGATATATGTTTAAATATAGCACGAACATTGTATAGAGAACATGTAAAATGAATCATCTACTTCTAAATCATCATGTGTTTGTGAATCGTTGAAAATTAAAAATGATGATTTGAATAAGAAAGTAGATGACTTGCAATGCATTATAAACAAGTCCACTCAAGGTGAAAAGAACTTTAAAATGCTACTTGGTTCACAAAGAAAAGTATTTGGAAAACATGGATTATGATATAAGCCTCACATGAAGGAAAAATATTTGAACAACTATTTTGTGAATGCATCAAATTCATATGCACATTCATTATATACACATGCATATAACTAACGTCATTAAATCAAATGTTGAATGTTATGCATATAATATGAAAGGTCATAAAATTTATGATTGTTGGATTAAAAAGAAGAACATGACTATTATTTGGATTCCGAAAGGAACTAAGACTAACCCTAATGGACCCTTAAATGATTTTGTAGGGGAGCTTTGGAATGGTCATCATGAGAAATGAAAATTAATCCTAAAGACTTGACAAAGATGAGGAAAGAGCTGAACATGAAATATCAAAACTCTATCTAAAAAATGAATGAATTTTGATATTTGGTGGATTTGTCACCAAGTGACAACGGTAATAGGTAAAATCCGTGTTTACTGAAACATTGGTACCGTTTCCTCCAACTCATATATGTATGCTTATTTCATTTGATATGAATTGAACTTGAGTTTGAAGCATACTAGTGATTAGGAAAATTATATTTCAATTGGTATTTCATTTGGTATCACCCCATGCTTAATAACAATTCATAATCTCATTTAGTATCAATTGGTATCACATAAGGGTTATTAGTTTAAGACTGATATATGTGATCATTTTGAATGTTTAGCATTGAATATGCCTTGCCATTGAGTATTATTTGTTGAAAATGAAATGCATGGATATTGGATTAATTTGAGTGATTTTGATGATCTATGCATGATTTTTAAATTATTGGCAAAGATGAGAAAATGATAAGTGTGCATTTTAATAAACTTTTATATGTTTTATGCACATATTGGTTGGTAATCTCACAGAAATTAATTTATGCATCTCCATCATTTTTGATAATGTCAAATGGGGAGAAATCATATTATGAGATTAAAACTTGTGTTTGAAATTCTCTACAAGCAATAGCGATAAACCAAACTCTATACCCAAGAGGAGGGGGTGAATTGGGTTACTGCTAAATAATGTGGAAATAAAAATCTTTGCCGATTTTAAGCTATTTTACCAATTAATGCTTAAGGTCAATTTTCTCTATTGTGATAAACAACCTATATGCAAGTTTCTAATATAAAGATATAATAAATAAAACTTGCAATATCTAAAGAGTTAAAGGATAAAGAAAACGACACCGAGATTTATAGTGGTTTGGCCAACAATGCCTACGTCCACCCCCCAAGCCGCACTTGAAGCTTTTCACTAATAACGAGTTTCTGGGGCTCACCCGCAACCAAGATTTTTACGCATGGTGCACTCCGAACCTTTACACTTTGAGTTTTCTACGTAGGCTTACTCGAAAGCCCTTACAATTACCCAAACAATGAGATTTCAAAAACCGTATGTGTTTTGTATAAAGAAGTTGTAAACACACTTGGGCAATCACAATGATAAAGAAGATTGTATGAGTTGGTTACCCAAGTGATCTAGGCTCACTTCTAATGTATATGAAGGTGTAGTGTGTGTGAGCTTGATGAATGAGTGTATATGATTAAGAAAGTTTATAGACACTATTATTTTTGCTCTATGAGATGATATGAATGTTGTGTATTATGTCTCATGTATGGCAAAAATGAATTGGGGCTTCAATTTATAGTAAAATGTGAAACTAGCCCCAACAGCTCTTTCTGATACCGGTATGCCGGTCTCCAACGGATTTATTACCGTTTGAAGAACTAACCATTAGACCGGTATGTTAACCGGTATGGTTTTGCCCGGGTACAGAATGTATGAAAAATTCAGCTCTAACCGGTATGATGACCGATATGTAATAGGTATGCCTTTCTAGACCGATATAGGACCGGTATAGTGACCGGTATGCCTGTCTCAGTAAGTTTCTGATGACCAGTCAATCATGACAGCACTCGGTATTTTGGCCATAACTTGCCCATTGATCAACATGAGCATACATCTCTTATTGAACAAATTCATTCTTTAGGTAATGAGGATATATGTTTAAATATATCACAACATTGTATAGAGAACATGTAAAATGAAGCATCTACCTCTAAATCATCATGTGTTTGTGAATGTTGAAAATTAAAAATGATGATTTGAAAAAAAGAAGTAGATGACTTGCAATGCATTATAAACAAGTCCACTCAAGGTGAAAAGAACTTTAAAATGCTAATTAGTTCACAAAGAAAAGTGTTTGGAAAATATGGATTATGATATAAGCCTCACATGAAGGAAAAATATTTGAAAAACTATTTTGTGATGCATCCAATTCATATGCACATTCATTATATACACATGCATCTAACGTCATTAAATCAAATATTGAATGTTATGCATGTAATATGAAAGGTCATAAAATTTATGATTGTTGGATTAAAAAGAAGAACATGACTGTTATTTGGATTCCGAAAGGAACTAAGACTAACCCTCATGGTCCCAAGAAAATTTAGGTACCAAAATTTAATTAAATGATTTTGTAGGGGAACTTTGGGAATGGTCATCATGAGAAATGAAAATTAATCCTAAAGACTTGAAAAAGATGAGGAAAGAGCTGAAAAAGAAAGATATCAAAACTCTATCTAAAAAATGAATGAATTTTGATATTTGGTGGATTTGTCACCAAGTGACAACGGTAATAGGTAAAATCCTTTTTTACGGAAATATTGGTACTGTTTCCTCAACTCATATATGTATACTTATTTCATTTGATATGAATAGAACTTGAGTTTGAAGCATACTAGTGATTAGGCAAATTATATTTCAATTGGTATTTCATTTGGTATCATCACATGCTTAATCACAATTCTTAATCTCATTTAGTATCAATTGGTAACACATAAGGGTTATTGATTTAAGACTGATATATGTGATCATTTTGAATGTTTAGCATTTAATATGCCTTGCCATTGAGTATTATTGGTTTAAAATGAAATGCATGGATATTGGATTAATTTGAGTGATTTTGATGATCTATGCATGATTTTTAAATTATTGGAAAATATGAGAAAATGATAAGTGTGCATTTTAATAAACTTTTATATGTTTTATGCACATATTGGTTGGTAATCTCACAAAAATTAATTTATGCATCTCCATCATTTTTGATAATTTCAAATGGGGAGAAATCATATTATGAGATTAAAACTTGTGTTTGAAATTCCCAACAAGCAATAGCGATAAACCAAACTCTATACCCAAGAGGATGGGGTGAATTGGGTCACGGCTAAATAATGCGGAAATAAAAATCTTTACCGATGTTAAGCTCTTTTACCAATTAATGCTTAAGGTCAATTTTCTCTATTGTGATAAACAACCTATATGCAAGTTTCTAATATAAAGATGTAATAAATAAAACTTGCAATATGTAAAGAGTTAAAGGATAGAGAAAACAACAGCGAGATTTATAGTGGTTCGGCCAACAATGCCTACGTCCACCCCCAAAGCCGCACTTAAAGCTTTTCACTAATAACGAGTTTCCGTGGCTCACCCGCAACCAAGAGTTTTACGCAAGGTGCATTCCAAACCTTTACACTTTGAGATTTCTACGTAGGCTTACCCGAAAACCAAAACAATGGGATTTCACAAACCACAGTTGTTTTGTATAAAGAAGTTGTAAACACACTTGGGCACTCACAATGATAAAGAAGATTGTGTGAGTTGGTTACCCAAGTGATCTAAGCTCACTACTAATGTATATGAAGGTGTAGTGTGTGTGAGCTTGATGAATGAGTGTATATGATTAAGATGGTTTATAGACACTCTTGTTTTTACTCTATGAGATGATATGAAGGTTGTGTATTATGTCTCATGTATGAAAAAATGAATTGGGGCTTCAATTTATAGTAAAATGTGAAGCAAGCCCCAACAGCTCTTTCTGATACCGGTATGCTGGTCTCTGATATCGGTATGTCGGTCACCAACAGATTTATTACCGTTTGAAGAACTAGCCATTAGACCGGTATGTTAATCGGTATGGTTTGGCCCTGTTCCAGAATGTATGAAAAATTCAGCTCTGACCGGTATGATGACCGGTATGTAATAGGTATGACTGTTTAGACCGGTATGGGATCTGTATGGTGACCGGTATGCATGTCTTAGTAAGTTTCTAATGACCAGTCAATCATGACAACACTCAGTATTTTGGCCATAACTTTCTCATTGATCAACATGAGCATGCATCTCTTATTGAACAAATTCATTCTTTAGATAATGAGGATATATGTTTAAATATAGCATGAACATTGTATAGAGAACATGTAAAATGAAGCATCTACCTCTAAATCATCATGTGTTTGTGAATCGTTGAAAATTAAATATGATGATTTGAATAAGAAAGTAGATGACTTACAATGCATTATAAACAAATTCACTTAAGGTGAAAAGAACTTTAAAATGCTACTTGGTTCACAAAGAAAAGTGTTTGGAAAATATGGATTATGATATAAGCCTCACATGAAGGAAAAATATTTGAACAACAATTTTGTGAATGCATCCAATTCATATGCACATTCATTATATATACATGCATCTAACTTCATTAAATCAAATGTTGAATGTTATGCATGTAATATGAAAGGTCATAAAATTTATGATTGTTGGATTAAAAAGAAGAACATGACTATTATTTGGATTCTGAAAGGAACTAAGACTAACCCTAATGGACCCAAGAAAATTTAGGTACCAAAATTTACTTAAATGATTTTGTAGGGGAGCTTTGGAATGGTCATCATGAGAAATGAAAATTAATCCTAAAGACTTGACAAAGATGAGGAAAGAACTGAACAAGAAAGATATCAAAACTTTATCTAAAAAATGAAAGAATTTTGATATTTGGTTGATTTGTCTTTGTTGGGTTCTCTAAGAACAACCTAGGATCTATTAGCATAAAACATGTGTGAATAAACTATGTAAGATTACGGAAAAAATACTCCATAGATCGGCAAGGTATGATGTGTAGAGTTCAAAACATTTGCTCATTTGAAGTTACTCCAAGCTCCTTTTTGATTGTATGTTGAGCTCCTAGCTTTGGGAATGAATTCCAACTCATGGGAGTAGTTTCCCTATCCCTTTGTATGATTCTTTGAGTGCTAGCTCTATGAAAAATTTTGCAACAAAATCTTCATTGTTCTTCTTGTAACTCTCGGCCAAGCCAAGAAATTGGAGAGAGAATGCTTTTGGGCGTGAATGAGAATAGAGGAGAGAGTTGAGTGAAAGTGTTGTATTTGATTTTCAAAAACCAAATAATGATATACCAAATCTTCCAAAGTTGGTAAAAAGTCACTCAAGCCTTTCAAGTTTGTGTAAGTTACAAGTCACCAACCATTACCAATTCCATCACCAAATGGTAAGTAAAGTGACAAGTGATGTGACTTGTGGTGGGCCCCTTGATTCAAAATCCGAGTGGGCCCGCAAACACATTCCGGGCTCGGTTTCGTTAATTCTGAATTAACGAATTTTTCGTTGCGACTTAATTAAATCAAATTTAATTAAATAATCATGCCTCACAAAATTATTATTAAAGTCGCTCGCGAATTAATTCCAAATTAATTCATTCGCCCGAATTAAAATCTAATTTTAATTCCGTTATGAAATCTAATTTCATTTAATATATCGAATATATTAATTTTATCAAATAATTCTAAATTAATCGTTCTCTCTCTTAATTGAATTTTATCCCAGATAAAATCTTTCCGCAATTAATCCTAGATTAATTTTCCTCTCTCTTATAATTAATCCCAAATAATTATGTTCGAGTCATACGTCATCGGTGAATCTTCGGAACTGACCCATGAGATCCCTGGATATGTTGGCAGTAAATCCGGTTATCGGACTATCCGAATATGTGCGTACCCCGTACCACGTTTTTACCGTTTTATAAGACATGGTTGGCTTCTAGCAAAGCACCGTGCCTACCCAATTCTCTAGAAATATTCTTTTAAGGAATATGTAATCTTTGTCAGGCGTAGTATACGTAGTGTTGCGTATTACGATCCAGTATCGATATCACATGCTAGGCCTAGGGCTGAAATTGTGTCTGCCCCGTACGAAGCATATATCGGATCTCTGGTAACTAGTCTCTATAATCGGATAATCATGACCTAGTCATATTATCCCGATGACTGTAGTACTTAAGAGTACTAGTTCTGTATCCTGCGTGATCATCATCTCCATATGACTGGAGTGATACTTCCATCTTGACATCACACACCCAATTCTACGATTCTCAGTATACCCAGAAGAGGCGTACACAGAACATGTTAAAGCCCCGGGCGACCAAAACCAAAGTATACTGATTGTCGCAAGTATTAGCGATGCAAGTCTCAGGTTAAGACCAAATTCACCTGTCCTGATTCGGATTCTCATAGACACATAGTCATACTACCAATGAGATTTCGATGGGTCTATCAAGAGCGAAGCTGTTCCCGTACCATCGGTAAACACAACCTCCTATCACACTTGCATAATTATCCAATACTTAAATATATGAGAACTATGTCGTTATGCTCCCACAACGCGCACAAGTGCAATACTAGTCTATTCCGCATTATCGATGTTCAGTCTCGATAATACTACGACTAGGGATATTTAATGATTAAACCTTAGTGGATTAATATTGTCTCATATCTTATTAATCTGGTACTAATCATATGGACTTTTATCATTTATATATCTTGGTAATCCAATTACAAATGATAAAAGAGCAATTTCCTTTGTCACATAGTTTATTTGTACAACAACACCATGTTCTGTACAAATAGTGATGCTATGGGTCATAATTGTCCAACATTCTCCCACTTGGCCTATAGCCAATCACTCAAGTGTCCTACACCTGAACTATGTACGGGTCGCTCAAACTTTTGATGAGAAACAGCTTTCGTCAGCGGATTTGCAATGTTATAATCTGATGCTTTTTATTTGATCATCAC
>SKCR01005244.1:0-26020 GCA_019454045.1 Zanthoxylum bungeanum | reverse complement strand
CCAGGGCTTTAACAGGTTCTGTGTACGCCTCTATTGGTTTATCGAGAATCATAGTGTATTGGATGTGATGTCAAGACGGAAGTGTCACTCCAGACATATGGAGATGATGATCACGCAGGGATTCATAACTCATTCTCTATTGTGTTGCAACCCATCGGGATAATGTGACAAGGTCATGATTATCCGATTCAAAGAGACTAGTTGTTTGATATCCGATATGTGCTTCGTACGGGGCAGACACTATTCCAGCCCCAGGCCTAGCACGTGACATCTGATACTGGATCGCAATACGAGATACTAGGTATTCTACGTCTGACATAGATTATATATTCCAGTAAGAATATTTCTGGAGAATTGGGTAGGCACGGTGCTTTGCTAGAAGCCAACCATGTCTTGTAAATCGGTAAGCACGTAGTACGAGGTACTCGCTTTATCGGATAGTCCGATTACCGGATTTACTGCCAACATATCCAGAGATCTCTTGGGTCGCTTCCCAAGGATTCACCGATGACAGTTGACTTAAATTGGAATTAATCTGGGATTAATTAAGAGAGAGAAAATTAATCTGGGATTAATATGGGCTTTGTTTAATCTGGGATTAAAAGTGTACAGTGGCGAAAGAACGCGATTAATTTGGAATTAATCGGTAAAATAAATTTAATAGTTAAATTTGATTTTTCTATTTAATTATTCAAACGGGCTAAAATTAATATATCGGATATATTAAAATGAATTGGATTTCATTACGAGATTAAAGTCGGACTTTAATGCGAACGAACGAATTAATTTAGAATTAATTCATGAACGACGTTCGATATATATTTGCGAGGCATCGTTATTTAATTATATTGGATTTAATTATTTAACGACGAATGATCGTTTAATTGGATTAAACGGAACCGAGCCGCGGCAAATACCCGTAGAGATATTTGAATTTCGGATTCAAATATTTGGAGCCAAAAGTGTGGTAGGTGTTCCCACCACACAACCACCTTGTTTTGTTGTTTGCCTTTATGTAAACCACTTACCAATCTCTACCTTGTATTGGGTAAAAGGTGAAATGGTTTCACCTTTTGGTAAATAACAAAAGGGATTTTCATGTTGGTAACACTTGACACAAACCAAAACACAAAAACCCTAAGGACTCCTCCTTGGCCGAATTTGAGAGCCTCTCTACTCTTTGATTTGATTTCAAATCATCAAAAGCTAGCACTTTGGAAGTGAACAAAGGTGATAGGGAAACTCCTCAATAGCTTGGAATCATCCTAAAGCTTGGATTCATCATAAAGCTTGGATCTTGGAGATCTTGGATCTCAAAATTTTTAAAAGCTCCAACACTCATTGTAAGTATATTCCGCACCTTATAATGATCAACTCTTATATTATGCATGCTTATTAGATCCTTATAATGTTCTAGGAACACTAACAAGGCCTGGGGCTGGAATTGTGTCTGCCCCGTACGAAGCACATGTCGGATGTCTGGTGACTAGTCTCTATAATCGGATAAACCTGACCTTGTCATTTTATCCCGATAGCTGCAGTATTTAAGAGTACTAATATCGTATCCTACGTGACCATCATCTCCACTACGACTGGAGTGATACTTCTGTCTTGACATCACACCCAACACACTACGATTCTCAATATACCCAGTATTGGTGTACACAGAACCGGTTAAAGCCCTGGACGACCGCAACCAAAGTATATTGATTGTCGCAAGTCTCAGGTTAAGACCAAATACACCTACCCTGAATTCGGACCTCCATAGACACATAGTCATACTACCAATGGAATTTTAAGGGGGTCTATCCCGAGCGAAGCTGTTTCCCATACCATCGGTGAAACACAACCTCCATTACACTTGCATGAGTATCCTATACCCAAATATATGAGAACTATGCAGTTGTGCCCTCACAACGTGCACAAGTGCAATACTAGTCTTTTACGTATTTATCGATTTCCAATCTCGATAATACTCTGACTATGGATATTTAATGATTTATCCTTCGTTGATTGATACTGTCTCATATCATTCTCAATCAAGGAACAAATCATAAGGACCTCTCATCATTTATATATCTTGGTGATCTAATCACAAATGATAAGAGTGCAATCTCATTTGTCACATAGTTAATTTGTACAACAACACTATGATCTGTACAAATAGCGACGCTATGGGTCATAACTGTCCAACATACCAAGCCCGTTTTTACTGAGGTTGCCGCCATCAGAAATTGGCATTTTTCTAACCTGGGTAGGCTTGTCTAAGGTGCTTGAGAAGTTGGCGAGACAAGGACTCTTAAAACCCTTAGAAGCTAAACCACTTACACACCCTCCACTACCACACACCTCAACCTGAACCTTTACTCTGCCACTACCACCAGAAAAAAGACCATGACACCGACAGCTGTGCCCGCCTCAGACATGAAATTCAAGACCTCATAGACTCCCACAAAATACCCGACTCAGAAAAAGAGTAATCCAATACACACAGAAACCCTCTACCAACTATCACTCTGTCCCACCACCTACTTACATGATTAGCTCCTGCCTACCTGAAAACCTTATCCTCCAAACCTTTGAACACTAAGCCTTTTGCCTGGGGATTTTGGATAGCAATAGTGAGGATGAAACGGAGCCGGGGAAGAATTTCTGGGAGGACTTCTCAAGCAGTGATGAAGATGAGATGAGATGAATGACATACAGTGGGCATTTTTACAGTGATACAGTAGAGAAAGGCAAGGAAGTGTTGGCAGAAGGTAGAGAAGTGGCAGATAACGTGGATAATGTTGAAGGTGATATGGTGCTACGTCAGATGAAGAATACACGAGCACAAGTGAGCATTTGGGAGTTATTGTGTGCATTGTAGGAGCACGTGTGAGCCATGGTTGAAGCCTTGAGCAGGATAATATTGGCAAAGGATGCCAACCCTATATTATTTGTAGGATCGGTGCAAAAGGAAGCTTTGTAGGTGATAACCTTTTCCGATAAGGAGCTTCCGGTGGAAGGAAGGAATCACAATAGGCCACTATTCATAAGGGCTGACGTGAGGGGCAAGAAGACATCTTGTGTAATGGTGGATGATGGCTCATCTATCAATGTGTACCATTTGAAGATCTTATCGAGGCTGGGTATGAAGACGACAGATCTGAGTCCCTCCAATATAACCATCAAGGCATATGATGGTAGCAAGCGAGGAGTTGAGGACACTTTTACTGTAGTAGTCAAAGTGGGCCCAATAGAGGATGAGGTCGAGTTCACGATGCCTAATATTCTGACCACTTTTGCTTTGCTATTGGGGAGGCCATGGTTTCATAAGCTTGGGGGCGTTCCCTCCACTTTGCATCAAGTCATTAAGTTTTCGTATGGGGGAGGAATTGTCACTATTAGAGCTGAAGTAGACAATGCTGTGGTTGCCTTAGAGATACAACCTTTCACGAGGTTGCAAGTGTCGGCAACCTTTGAGGAGTGGGTAGATCCTACGGTGGCTAGGATCATGGAGAAGATGAAATTTGAGCCGGGCACAGGTTCGGGTGTTGGAGGAGCATTACCAAACTTCAAGGGGCAAACCACCAGGAAAAGATTGGGATAAAAATCCGACAAGGAAAAGCCGAAGACTAAAAAGAAAGGGTTAAAGCTGACATAATATTTTATGAAAGCCACGGGGTACCAAGGAGAGTCTGAACCAGTGGAAGTCAACATGATCATGGCACCAGGATTTGAGATCTTCTAGGATGTGATGGGCGAGAAACCACCGGTGAAGAAGTTGCAAAGGAGGAAGACAAGTGGTTGGAGGAACTATGCAGTTGGAGAGCTTGACTCACGAGGAGAGCAATGAGACTGAAGAAAACCCGGCTGTGGAAGATGAAGCATCTGTGGATGATGAAGACATTTATCTCCCTGATTTATTTGAGTTTTCCTCTACATTCGCTAATAATAAAGACATTCATTTCGCTTACTTTCCTGAATCTCTTCCTGTCAATTTGCACGACTTGAGTATATTGGACATCAACTCAACCAAAACAAACGCATTTAACCTTGGTACACCGGGAAGCCCCAAGGAGATTCTAATTGCAAGTGAGGTTACCTCTGAGGAATGGAAGAAATTAGAAGGGATGTTTGTCAAATATGCTAAAGTTTTCATCTGGTCCTACGAGGACATGCCCGAAGTGGATAGAAGTATCGCCCAGCACACGATACCGACTTATCTGAACATGAGGCTAGTAAAGCAGAAGCTCCGAAGGATGAGACCCGAATGGGATGAGAAAGTTAGAGAAGAAGTCAAGAAGCAGATAGATGTGTGATTTCTAGAAGTAGTGAAGTACCTCGAGTGGTTAGGAAACATTGTGCCAGTACCGAAGAAAGATGGGAAAATCAGAATGTGCGTGGGTTATAGAGACCTCAACAAATCTTGCCTGAAGGATGATTTTCCATTACCCCATATAGACGTACTGGTTGATAGTGCGGCTTTATCTGCCATGTACTTGTTCACAGATGGGTTCTCGGGATATAATCAGGTTCTTATGGCTAAAGAAGACCAGTATAAGACTGCCTTTGTCACGGAGTGGGGTACGTATTGCTACAAGGTGATGCCGTTTGGAATTGAGAATGTAGGAGCTACTTATCAACGGATGGACACTACATTATTCCATGACTTGATGTATAAGGAGATTGAGGTATATGTGGATGACATGATGGTCAAATCAGATACAAGAAGCGGACATGTAGAAGCACTGGAGAAGTTCCTTGAATGAGTAAACAAATATAACCTACGACTAAATCCCAAGAAGTGTGTGTTCGGGGTGACGTTAGAAAAGCTACTAGGGCACACGGTAGGAATGGGAGGGATAGAAGTAGACCTTGATAAGATCAAAGTAATTACCGAGATGCCCACATCGAAAACAGAGAAAGAAGTTAGAGCATTCCACGGGAAAATTCAGTACATCAGTCGGTTCATCGCCAAGCTAAAGTTAGTATACGAGCCTATCTTCAAGCTACTGAGGAAGGACCAACCAGTGAAGTGGAATGAACAATGCCAAGAAGCCTTCGACAAGATCAAAGAATACTTAGTGAAACCTCTTGTCTTGAAACCTCAAAGACCGGGCAAACCCTTGGTACTATATTTGGCCATAGAACCCGAAACGCTGGGGGCGATGATGGTATAAGCAGATGAGACAGAGGTAGAGCATGCAGTCTACTACCTTAGTAAGAAGATGTTTCCGTACGAAGCCCCCTATCAAGAAGTAGAGAAGATCTGTTTGGCAGTAGTGTGGGCATCTAGAAAATTATGTCATTACTTCTAATCGTACAAAATCCAAGTGGTAGCAAAAGAGAATCCCTTGAAGTATATACATTCGGTGCTTTCGTTAGTAGGGAAGTTAGGAAGATGGTTGGTGTTGCTGACAAAGTTTGATATTGATTATCTCACTTCCAAAGTAATCCAAGGTCGAGCCATAGTGGATTTCTTAGCATTACAACCCATAAAAGGAGACCAATACAAGTTTGAATTCCCAGACGAGGAGATCCAAGCAATAACTATCCAAGGATGAAAGATGTAATTTGACGGAGCAGTAAACTACAAAGGAGCCGGAATATGGATTGTGATAGTAACCCCCGAAGGAGAAACACTACCTATGGCCAAGAGGTTGACATTCGGAGTAACCAATAAATGGCTGAGTATGAAGCGTGCGCCTTCAGACTAATGTCATTGATAACCTTGAAGACTAAGAACGTGGAGGTCTATGGAGACTCGATGTTGGTAGTCCGACAGATGCAAGGAGAATGGGAATTGAAGGAAGAACGGTTGAAACTCTACTAATTCCAACTCAGGAGTCTGGAACAGTCCCTCCCCGATTGTAAGTTCCAGCACTTACCGCGAGAAGAGAACCAAATGGCAGACATGTTAGGTACACTAGCCGTAACTTGGAAAATCCAAAGAAGTTAGTGATGAGACCTCTAGTGTTGAAAATGGCAAGCAGACATATTTACGAGATAGAAAGGGTCTTGGAAGTAGAGGTCAATGATGGGAAACTATGGTAGTATGAAATTCAGTGATACTTAGAATGCGGGGAATTCCCAGAAGAAGTAAGTAAAAAGGACAAGATAGCCAATCAGAAGTTGGATTCTCAGTATGTGAGTTTGAAAGGAGAACTATACAAGAGACAAGCGAATGGCATCCAACTGAAGTGTTTGAAGAAGGAAAGCGATGGAATAAGTACATACCGGAGTATATGGACCGCACATGAACGGATTAAATTTGTCTCGCAAGATAGTAAGACAAGGCTTCTACTGGTCGACCATGGAATCTGACTGCGCGATGTTGGGCAGTTATGACCCATAGCGTCACTATTTGTATAGATCATGGTGTTATTGTACAAATTAACTATGTGACAAAGGAGATTGCACTCTTATCATTTGTGATTAGATCACCAAGATATATAAAAGATGAGAGGTTCTTATGATTTATTCCTTGATTGAGAATGATATGAGACAATATCAATCAACGAAGGATAAATCATAAAATATCCTTAGCCAGAGTATTATCGAGATTGGACATCGATAAATACGTAAAAGACTAGTATTGCACTGTGCGCGTTGTGAGGGCACAACATCATAGTTCTCATATATTTGGGTATTGGATACTCATGCAAGTGTAATAGGAGGTTATGTTTCACCGATGGTACGGGAAACAGCTTCGCTCGGGATAGACCCCCTCGGAATTCCATTGGTAGTATGACTATGTGTCTATGGTAGTGTGACAAGGTCAGGTTTATCCGATTATAGAGACTAGTCACTAGACATCCGACATGTGCTTCGTACGGGGCAGACACAATTCTAGCCCTAGGCCTAGCACGTGATCATCTGATACTGGACAGAAATATGCAATACTACGTATACTACGCCTGATACAGATCCTTTATTCCTGTAAGGATATTTCCGGAGAATTGGGTAGGCATGGCGCTTTGCTAGAGGCCAACCTTGTCTTGTAAATCGGTAAAACGTAGTACGAGGTACTTACGTGTTCGGATAGTCTGACGACCGAATTTACTGCCAACATATCCGGGATCTCATGGGTCGCTTCCCAAAGATTCACCGATGACGTATGACTCGCACTTTAATTAATCTGGGATTAATTAGAAGAGAGAGAAATTAATCTGGGATTAATTTCGGGCATATTTTATCTAGGATAAAATATTATTTAAAGAGAGATAATGATTAATTTGAATTAATCGGTAAATTAATATATTTGATATATTCAACGAAATTGGATTTCGACGCGGAATTAAAATTAGATTTTCATTCGGGCGAATGAATTAATTTAGAATTAATTCGTTAGCGACGTGAATAGTAATTATGCTTGGCATGATTATTTAATTAAAATTAGATTTAATTACGACGCAACAGAGAAATCGTTAATATGGAATTAACGAACCCGAGCCCGAGATTATTTGCGAACGCATTCGCATTTCAAATTCGAGTGTGGCACGCAAGTCAAATCAAGCGTCAAATCATTAGTCGCATCAAGCGTCAAATCACTAGTCGTTTCAAGAGTCAAATCACTTGTTCACTTTGAGTGATGTGACTTGACAACTTGATTGAGTGATGTGACTTGACACTTGACTTGATGTGACATGATGTGTGGTTGTTGGCTTTTAATTGTTTGACTTTTAAAAGCAAATCCAAATGAAATTCATTTGAAATTCACAAAAGGTGTATTAGATACACTTGAAACCCAAATACAAATTCATTACACACACCTTTTCTCTTTCTTCCCAACTCTCTCTTCACTCTTTCTCCATCTCAAATGCACGCCCAAGGGGTTGCCATGGACTGCCAAACCATGAGCAGTGAAGGGATTTATGGGCTGATTTTGTGGCAATATCGGAAGTGCTTGCACACCGAGAGTTATACGAAGGTGATAGGGAAACCCACCCACGAGCTGGGAACTATTTGATTCAAGCTTGGAGCTCAAAATCATCACTCAAAACTGAAAAATTTGGGCAGTGGACTGTTGTAGTGGGCGCACCTTGATGGTCCTAAAATGAGTTTTGTTCTTCGTCAAATCGTCTCAACCGATCGATGTGAGTATTCCTCTATCTCATTTGATGTATTCACACATGTTTTTCATGCTTATAATGATCTTGGGACCTAATTAGAAACCAACAATGGTATCAGAGCCTAGGTTTGAGCATGAAAGTTTAGGGCTTAAAATTTGGGTATTTTGAATTTGAGCATGATTTTATGAAATTGGATGATTAAGTATGCTTAAATGTGGTTGAATTGAAGATTGATTGGATCAATTTCATGAAAATGTGATTGGATCATTTTTCCCCAAATTGAATGTGTTGGCCGAATGCCTTAGCCCTATTAAGTCTTGGAATTTTGATTTTTTGGACATTGGATGTGTTGGAAATCATTCGGGTATATGATTTAATGTCGATTGTGTAATTAATTGGATTGAATTCGAATCGGACATAAAATCCCCAAATTGCCGAGACTTTAAAGCATGAAATTGGGTTTGATTTTTCATCAATGTGTTGGACATGTGATAATGATGATGAACATGATTAATTAGGCTAATTGATGTTTTAGAAATGTTAATTGGAGAATTAATTATGTTGAACACTTTATGTAATTAAATTGGAAATTTGGAATTTGGTAATTTAATTATTTGGGCCTAATTTTGGAAATTGGACTTTTAAAGTTGTAATTGGGCTTGTTGGGCTTTGTTGTACAAAATAAGGTTTAGGCCAAATGGATTGGATCCAGTTGGGCCCAAAACCACTTCCGTTAAGCCCAAATGCGATTTAATGAACCTTTAAAGTTTAATTGGGCCCAATGGGCCAAGATTGATTTATGGGCTTATGGGGTAATTCCCAGATTGGATTTTGTTATTCGGTTTGATCCGAGTTGACCAAAAGTCCACGCCTTAAGAAATCAATTAAAAGCCCATTGGACTTTAATTGAATTGACGTTGGACGTTAATCGGTCTTTGAGACGCGTTACGATTAAATTTGGAATTTAAATCGTAAAAGTTTTATTATTAAAGTGTAATATTTAATTTGGAATTAAATAGCGAATTAGAATTAAATGCATATTAAATTGGATTTAATGATGTAGTTTAATTTAATTCGAGAATTCGTACTTTGAGTACTTATTCGCAAAACGAGTTTGACTCGAGCAAAATCAAATCGTTGTTTGAACATTGGATGATCACTAATCATCAGATTAATTAATTTGATTAGATTGATTGATAACATGCTTGTGTGAATACATGGTTGTGATGAATGAATAATGTATATCGGATGGATATTAGTTGGGTGGGGAAATTTTGGAAATTGTTGTAATAAATTCGATTTATTAATTGGACCTGCGAGTCCAGCCTTATCACCTCATATTCTTTGTATTCTCTTCTCACCTATTCCCTCAATGTAAATGGGATTCTTTAGAAGTGTAGTATAACGGGTAGAAGTAATACAAGTGCTAGCTAGAGAGAGATTTGATCTAGGATCAATGTGTTAAGTATCCATCCACATATCATTATTATTTATTTTCATACGCGCTTTATTATGTGTTTAGAATGCATGTTTAAGGGTGTATGATGATGAGACCTTAACAAAGATAATAAATTGGTTGCCAATTTGCACGCGAAAAACCCTCAAACAATATTAAGCGTCTTTCCTTCCATTGAGTGATTCTTACTCAAGATCTAAGACGACATTGGTTTGTTGGCCAAAGTCAAGACCTTTGTCTGTCGAAGATGTGTTTTAATCACGAAGGTTTTGTTCCATATCAGTGTCTTGTCCAAGTTGTGGTTTGTTGGCCAAAGTCAAGACCACTTCTTGTCCATCGACAATGATTACGAAGCTTTCCATGGTCAATGGGTTTCGCTTATCTGGGATTATTAAACTTGTTGTGCCAAAGCCAAGCTTAGTTGATTCAGAGGAAAAAGGTTAGGTAATACATTAGATGTATTGGTAAATATAAGATATATATTTCAGACTTGGATGTCCTCCTACCGGATCTAGGAATTGGATTGGATCCAATTGATCTTAGAGATCTACCTAGTTAATTATCATACAATTTGTTGGCCAAAGTCAAGATTGTGTGATATTTAACGGGATCCTAGCCCACTAGGAAACACAGTTTCCCGAGTACTCGACAGAGGGTTAGAGGCTCGCCGAAAAATAGTAGGAGGCAAGAATTGAATTTGAAATACTCGTTTAATTACTTGCCATACGCGCTCAAACAAATATCATTCTTCGTTGCTAAATTAAATGTTAGTTGGACTAATATTTAAATGTTGTTTTAATAAATAGTTGGACTATATTCAAACCATTCAATTATAGTTGATTTTATAATTGGATTATAGTAATCAATATAATTGATTTTTAATCTATTAAAATTATAGTTGATTAAATAGTTGGACTATTGTAATCATTATAATAAATAGTACCTAAATCGTTGATTAAATAGTTAGACTATTAAAATCAAGATGTAATTGAAAGATTGACGTTTAATACGTAATCCTAGGGAAAATGTATTTAAATGGTTTAATTTTCAAATTAGGAATAAATTTCAGGATGGTCTTGGAAAATAATAAGTTATTTTATTTAATAAAATAATATATTAAGCCTAATCCTGAAGTTAAGCAAATAGTCGAGCATAATCTTTGGAAGATCATGCAATGATAACTTTAGTGCTTAATCCATTAAGCTTGTCGCAGTAGACTCCTTAATTTCTGAATCAGAACTAAGGATTAGATCCTTAAAGTATGATACTGAAATTGAAGGATCTTCATAAATCTATGCTTAGCTATTAGAAGTACTAAATTGCAATTAATAACTCTTGGAGAGTTAATGACTGTTCTCAAGGAGATAAAGTGAAAGTTTGCAATTAGGCAAGTAGCGTAAGGTGCACCTTACTTCGATATTCTAGAAGGCCGAGGCTAGGCCAAAAGCTTCTAAAATGTTGAAAAAGGGCAAAGAAAAAATCATCATAATCTTCTGGGAAGATAAAGGAAATATCCTAAAATATCTGTTTAAATTGTGGCAAACGGGATCGCGTTAGCGTGACTACCGTTTGAAAAAAGCAGACATGGAGGAATTAAAGAAAGGGCAAGACTCTGACTTTAAATGTGTTTGTCAAAATTATGTTCACTACTAGTATTAAAATTAGATTTTAAATACTTAGTGTGGTACATAAATATGTACTGATGTGCAGTATCTGCTGTTAGCAGGATACTAACTTCAGTTGAGATTAATCTGCGAATGGGAAACGGGACGTAAGTCGCTGTTTTAACCGTAGATACCTAAGTTTAGGAACTACCTTCGGGTATGTACTTAAATTAGGAAACTGTTATAATGTAACTAGTTTGACTAGATACATTATCTCTATATCAGTGTTTAACCCGCTGCGGGTGAACCTTTATGTTCTAAGACACTAAAGTGTTTTATTATATAAAGATGATATTGAGATAAACACATTAGATGTGAATAACAGTATTTATATTTTGAATATAAATAATATCTCAAACATATAACATGACAAACAAATAGCTTAAACTGATTTGATCAGATGAAACTAATTGTGGCATTGTTGTCTGGGACACAATCAAACAAGAATCGTATATCCGCACTTTTGAAGAGTGGGTACTAGGACTAATTTGATTCCAATCAAATAAAGTCTACAAATCTAGTTTATTGGGCAAAGTGCCTAAGACACTATTTACTTGGTAAAAGTGTAAATGCCACAGATCTGTTAGCCCTAGTTCATAGTGAAGCAAGTGGGCCCATGTCTAGCTATGCTAGATGTGGATATGAATATTTCGTGACCTATACGGATGTGGCATCGCGTTATGGTTATGTGTTTCTTTTGAAGAACACAAATTGGAAACTTTTACAGTTTCGACACGAAATAGACAAACAGATCTGCTAAACTATTAAAATGTCACGGTAAGACCGTAATGTAAAATACTTGAGCAATAAGTTTCTAATATACTTGAAAGAGTATAATATTCTTTCAAATGAGGACTCCCACGGAACACGTCAATTTGACGATGTGTCCGAAAATGATAAACTGAATTTTGTTGGACATGATAAGGTTAATCATGAGTCGCCCTGAGCTACCATTTCCTTCAACGGATAAACATAAACAGTGCAGAACTTATTTAGAATAAGGTTCCATTAAAATCTGTTTGACAGATTTCATATTAGATATGAACGGGAAAGAAACCGAGTTTCACAGTCCTGTATATTTGGGTATGCTAGGCATACGTTTTGATGATACCAAACAACCCAAATTGGATAAGTGTCAATTAAAGGTGATCCTAGGGATACCATATGTATTGTACTTATACATCTCACCAGAGAACAATTGGATTGTTGCTCGCCATGCGGTTTTCCTAAGAGGAATACCGATATGCAGTGGTAAGTGAGAGGATAGTAAAACTCGATGAAAATTGGAGTAATACTATTCATGGCACCGATTCCTAATGGAACATAAATAGTTCATCAAGGATGAAACTATTACCAGTAATCTTCAAATACATAAGAACCACGTAGGTCGGAGAGAGTCAGAAAACAACCTGGGGTATGGGTTTCTGATCTCACCTAATAAGATGTCAATCTTATTGAGGAATACCAACTGACTACGTATGAGGTAGTGATACCAGGTATCGACTCCCTATTATGGCAAAGTGCCATAAGAATCCAAAATGGATTCCATGTATATCAACTATGTTTAGATACTAGTGGATGTACCGCAAGGCATTGTGCCTACTGGTACTATATAAGTCTTCAAGGAAGCCATACATGGATGGCAACATACCAACGCACTAAGCTAGGCTTTTAGCGGAAATGTATCGTTATCAACATTGTGTTGATTACGATTCAACCTTTTAACTATTTCCACGGTAAATCCATTTGGAAGATGCTTGCTAAAGCTGCATGTTTCAATTATGAAATATGACAGCAGAACAGAAAATCGATTTCCTGAAAAGGAAACCTTTTGGAGGATGTTTTCAACATCCTGTCGGTTTTGTCGTGCCAAAACTAGCAAATAAGGTTTGCAGGTCGTTCGATCCATGTTTGGATTGAAGCAAGCATTGAGTTCTTGGAATTACCGTTTTGATGTAATCATAATGGTGTATGATTTGATTCAAAACGAATATTATTCTTGTGTATATAAGGAGGTTAGTGGGAGCGCACTGAAAGTGGCTATCCTATAAATAATGATAATACGTCATTTCTTGGAAATGATATTCCCATAAAATTACAATCGGTGAAAGCTAGGCTTTCGAGAAAACTCTCCGAGAAACTCGTACATTGAAAAATGTACGCGACCTGGTGTCTCATACGCTTTGAGCATATGGATTCACAAACAGGCCAATCCAAGTGATAGTCACTGGATTGATGCTAAAAACATCCGTTAGAATCTTAGAGATCTAAGGATGTTGTCTTAATCTGTGGAGAAGGAAAACTTGAAGTGTCTGGGATCACTACTGCAAGTTTCCTAAACTGATATAATGACTAAAAGTCGCAAACGGTACTATACGATTTGAATAACGGTACAGTGAGCTGGAAAACTTCCAAGCAAGATACTGTTACCGAATAAATAACTAATGCGGGTAATTGCTGCAGCTGAGGCAGTAATAGAAGCCATCTGGGTCAATAACAAATCTAATTAGATTAGATATAGTTCTGTTAGCAGTTGAGCTAGGCGTCAGCGTAGGCTAAAGAATTAATGGTCTCATCAATGATCTAGATACATACTTCGATAGTCATCTGATTCGTTCGGATCATACTTCGTGGCGATGTGATGATCGTATAAATCGCATCAGATGATAATCATGTAAATCCGCTGACGAAAGCTTTTCTCAGCAATTTGAGCCAACCGTACATAGTTCGGGTGTCAAGCACTCGAGTGACTGGCTATAGGCCAAGTGGGAGATTGTTGGACAGTTATGACCCATAGCGTCACTATTTGTACAGATCATGGTGTTGTTGTACAAATTAACTATGTGACAAAGGAGATTGCACTCTTATCATTTGTGATTAGATCACCAAGATATATAAAAGATGAGAGGTCCTTATGATTTATTCCTTGATTGAGAATGATATGAGACACTATCAATCAACGAAGGATAAATCATTAAATATCCATAGTCAGAGTATTATCGAGATTGGACATCGATAAATACGTAAAAGACTAGTATTGCACTTGTGCGCGTTGTGAGAGCACAACGACATAGTTCTCATATATTTAGGTATTGGATACTCATGCAAGTGTAATAGGAGGTTATGTTTCACCGATGGTACGGGAAACAGCTTCGCTCGGGATAGACCCCCTCAGAATTCCATTGGTAGTATGACTATGTGTCTATGGAAGTCCGAAATCAGGGTAGGTGTATTTGGTCTTAACCTGAGACTTGCACCGCTAATACTTGCGACAATCAATATACTTTGGTTGCGATCGTCCAGGGCTTTAACCGGCTCTGTGTACGCCAATAATGGGTAGATTGAGAATCGTAGTGTGTTGGGTGTGATGTCAAGATGGAAGTATCACTCCAGTCTTAGTGGAGATGATGGTCACGTAGGATACGGTATTAGTACTCTTAAATGCTGCAGCTATCGGGATAAAATGACAAGGTCAGGTTTATCCGATTATAGAGACTAGTCACTAGACATCCGACATGTGCTTCGTACGGGGCAGACACAATTCCAGCCCCAGGCCTAGCACGTGATCATCCGATACTGGACAGAAATATGCAATACTACGTATACTACGCCTAATACAGATCCTTTATTCCTGTAAGGATATTTCCGGAGAATTGGGTAGGCATGGCGCTTTGCTAGAGGCCAACCTTGTCTTGTAAATCGGTAAAACGTAGTACGAGGTACTTAATTAGAAGAGAGAGAAAATTAATCTGGGATTAATTTCGGGCATATTTTATCTAGGATAAATTATCATTTAAAGAGAGATAATGATTAATTTGGAATTAATCGATAAATTAATATATTTGATATATTAAACGAAATTGGATTTCGACGTGGAATTAAATTAGATTTTAATTCGGGCGAACGAATTAATTTAGAATTAATTCGTTAGTGACGTGAATTGTAATTATGCTTGCCATGATTATTTAATTAAAATTAGATTTAATTACGACGCAACAGAGAAATCGTTAATATGGAATTAACGAACCCGAGCCCGAGATTATTTGCGAGCGCATTCGCATTTCGAATTCGAGTGTGGCACGCAAGTCAAATCAAGCGTCAAATCATTAGTCGCATCAAGCGTCAAATCACTAGTCGTTTCAAGAGTCAAATCACTTGTCACTTTGAGTGATGTGACTTGACAACTTGATTGAGTGATGTGACTTGACACTTGACTTGATGTGACATGATGTGTGGTTGTTGGCTTTTAATTGTTTGACTTTTAAAAGCAAATCCAAATGAAATTCATTTGAAATTCACAAAAGGTGTATTAGATACACTTGAAACCCAAATGAAAATTCATTACACACACCTTTTCTCTTTCTTCCCAACTCTCTCTTCACTCTTTCTCCCTCTCAAATGCACGCCCAATGGGCTACCATGGACTGCCAAATAGTGATCAGTGGGGGGATTTAGGGGCTGATTTTGTGGCATATCGAAAGTGCTAGCACACCGAGAGTTATACGAAGGTGATAGGGAAACCCACCCACGAGCCGGGAACCATTTGATTCAAGCTTGGAGCTCAAAATCATCACTCAAAACTGAAAAATTTGGGCAGTGGACTGCTATAGTGGGCGCACCTTGGAGGTCCTAAAATGAGTTTTGTTCTTCGTCAAATCGTCTCAACCGATCGATGTGAGTATTCCGCTATCTCATTTGATGTATTCACACATGTTTTTCATGCTTATAATGATCTTGGGACCTAATTAAAAACCAACACGTGAAGCTGGTAACATATTGTCATGATTGTCAAACACACGGTAACTTGAACCATTTCCCTCAGCATGGGGAATTGACATGATCGGAGAAATTTGACCGCAAGCATCGAATGAACATCACTTCATAGTAGTGGCAGTAGACAACTTTTCGAAATAGGTGGAAGCCGAGTCATTTCGCAACGTTATAGCAAAACCGATGGCGAAGTTCATAGCCCAAAACATCATTTGTCGGTATGGGATGCCGTATCATGTAGTAACAGACAATGGAGTACAGTTTCAAGGAGAAATGAAGGCAATACTACAGAAGTATAGGATAGTACATCACAAGTCGTCACCTTACAGACTGTAAACAATTGGGGCAGTTGAGGCAGCCAATAATGCGATAAAGAAGATATTAGCCAAAATGATGGAGAACTATAAAGATTGGGTTGACAAACTACCATACGCCCTGTGGGTGTACAGAACTTCTGTGAGAACAGCAACATGAGCCACGCCTTACTCTTTGGTCTACGGGATGGAAGCAGTACTGCCTATGGAAGTTGAGATACAGTTCATGCGGGTATTTGCAGAAGTAGAGTTACCTGAACAAGAATGGGTCTCGCAGAGATTTGAACAGTTAACATTACTGGATGAAAAGAGAATGAAATCCCTACATCATATGCAGTTATACCAGAAGAGGTTGGCCCGAGCATTCAATAAGAAGGTGCATCCTACTAAGATCAAAAAGGGTGATCTGGTACTTAAGTAGTCAAAGCCATCGACGACAGACCCGAGAGAAAAGTTCAGACCCAACTGGGAAGGACCCTAAATAGTCAAGACAGTGATGGGAAATGGGGCAGTAAAACTGTCAGATTTAGAAGGGAACAAGTTCACCTTTCCAATCAACGTAGACGGATTGAAGTAGTATTTTTCCTGAGGAAGAGAAGACCGAGCGATCACTGTAGGCATTGCATTTTTGCATATCAGCCCGATGACGAGTCTCGTATGGAGGCACTACCTCTTTAGTCATGAAAGCTGCGGGAAACGGACGTTGGAGGGGTAAAGTTGGAAAATGGAATTTTGTTGGATTTTATCTAAGTTGTTTAGCTTTAGTTGCTTGTGGGACTTCCGTTTCAAAGCTTACCTAAGGCCCCAAACCCCGTAAACCACCTACCAAACCCAAACCAAACCCAAAATACCCAAGCCTGCCCAAGAAACCAAGCCCACGCCCAAAGGACAAGGATTCACGCCCATGCCCTCTTTAATTAGGTAAATGCACAATTATCACGTGCTTAAATCTTGTGAAATCCATTCCTAATTAGAAGAAATCTCCTAGATCCCTTTCCAAATCAAATCTAATCACAATCCTAAATTAGACCATCAATAGAAATCCTATTCCTAATCAGATTAGGAAAGCCTCCTCTCATTTGCCTATAAAAAGGACCCCTCACCACCATTCACAACGCTAGCACACATATCTCACAAATCACGCCCAAGACACTCCCCTAAGTCCTCTCTTGCATGCCTAAGCCTCCTCCAAGCTCTCCCATTGCCGCAAGTCTTCCAAGCCTTAAAGCCTTCACTGCCGTGAATCACCTTCTCCCATTCCCTCCGTTCACGCCAATCACCCATTGCACTGCCCTTTGCCACACCTAAACCCCTTATCACAACCTTTAATCCATGCCCAAATCAACCTTAAAACAGCCCCAAATATTTCCCCAAAGTGCCGCAGATCAGCCCCACACACAGCCCATCAATTCACGTCCAAACCGAGCCTAAAACACTAACTGTACTACACTAAACTGCCGCACCTTACTGCCCCTGACCTGATCTGTTTTGCTGCAATTTTAACCCATAAAACATTCCTAAAATCACCTAAAACTGCTCCAAAAAACTGCACAAAGTTCCCCCTAAAAGCCCTTAAAACCGCAAGCCAATTAGCCTCCAAAATCACCCAAATCAGTCCACCAAACTACCAAAACAGTGACCTGAAACGTAGCAGCAAAGCAGCAGCAAAACAGACCTAAAACAGTAGCCCAAGCATCAAAACAATGAGGAATGATGTTGAGTAGACAAATCGGAAAATTATCGGATCAATCACCCTTCCAACAGACGTGTAACGCCCTTTCTTGAGACGACAAAAGAGGTTAGACCTGAGGGCACCTTTTTACTTATCTTCTTTCGTTTTATTTTATTTATTTTAAAATATTATTGCATGAGAGTCATTTGAGGTATGATGTGATTGTTGGATGAGCGGGATATGTGTTTCCCTTTTATGGTATATCGGATGGAAACCCGGACGTAAATTCTGTAGCCGATTCCGAATGGACGGTAGTACGGTCTGCACTCGGGATACAACACCACCTACCACTTAAGATACACATATCTCGTCTCATCCAAATTTGTATTTGAGCATGTTATAGTTTATAGGTTGTTTATTTGTTATTTGAGGCATGATTTAATTTAGTTTCGTTATTTAATTTCAAAGCATGATTACGTTATTTTTAGGCATGATATTTTGTTTAGTTCATGATTATGTTTGAAAAATTATTCGTTTATTTTGATTTAATGGCTCAACATGCTCGATGCGTGATATTGCGTGTTTGTTGTTTAAAGACGTACTTTCAAGCATGCAAACTTAGAATAAGATTTATTTAGTGGATGCATATTAGATCTAAGTGACCATTGAGCATGATTTTGAGTAGACTCGGTGATTTATTGCATAAATTATATCATCACAAGTGACATAAGTAAGAGACTATTCCGAAACAATGGTTTGAGGTCTTCCCTTGCGAGGGGTGAGTGCGGCCTTAAACTATTTTCCCGGTTCACACGGGGTGGCGACTCCATTATTCTCCGGTTTAGTACCTCCGCGGACTACTCCGTATTCCAACTAGGCCGCGAGCCTAAAACAGAGTCGTCAAGTTCTATGTCCTACAGTCTGGCGATTCCACTGGGGACAGAGAATCGGCCCCGAAATCATGTCTTGTGATGTGTATCATTTGTGTTTTAATTGATCATTTCTATAGTGGGTTGAGGGGGTTAATCAAAGGCTTTGTTAAAGTTAGGTGATGGTTGGGTGTCTTCCTTCATTCACTACCTTTCGAGGAAAAGCTATGAAGGCACCTAGATAATCATTACCCGTAGCTTGTTGTGATAGACTAGTTTGGAGGACTCGTTGTTTATTCCTGAAACCAAGCGATAAGAGCCTAAGAGGCTTGGGTACTTAAGAGAGCCTCGCTCCACCCTCCATCTGGGGAATCTACAATAGGAAATCCATTCGACAGTTAATCACACACCATAACTCGATGGCACGTACCGTAAGGTATAAAAAAGGGTACGCTCACTTGGTCGCTTGAACCCTTGAGTGGGGAGTCCTAGTTGTGGGCAAACCTTCGTCAGCGAGAGCCTTTGTCCGTGCCGCGTGAACCCACTCGTGAACCTTAGCCATAAAGAACCAATAGAAGTTATTTGTTATTAATGTGGTGGACCGCCGTCATTTGGATCCAGTTGGACCTTTTGTCAAAAGATGTGAACTTGTTGGGCCATTTAAACTGGGATGAGTTCATGTCATTTGATAGTTGGGCCAAAAGCTTCTAAAATACCGGTGGGCCATTTTTGAATGGGCCTCTTATTATTTGAAGTCAATTACCCATATCATCGTAAAATGTAAACCTATTGAGCCTTTTCAACTGGGACAAGTTTGCACCGCGTGATGGTGTGATTGAATAATTTGAAATGATAATGGGCCAATAGTTTAAGGTTTTTTTTTTTTTTTTTTTTTTATAATTTTATGTATTACATGCATCACACACATATGCACTGACACATGGCCTTAAAAGAGGCAACATAGATTCCGTTAGGTTAGAGAAGAGGGAGATTAGTCAAAAGACCTTCAGCGAATATGAACGAATCCGTCAATGAGGGATCCCGAATGGATCAGATTGAAGCAAACTTCGCCAAGATGACCGAACAACTTCAAGCTCTGACTATCGCCATGTCCAATATGGCTGTGCCCCGTACTGCGGGAGGATCTGAGAACGAGAGGCGTGAGGGCCCACCGAGTGGTTTGAATGATGATGCTCTGACATTTGATGATGATATGGCCGAGTACGCTGTTGGGAGAATAGCCGGGACTCAGGCTGAAATGCAAAAGCTCCGTGACCAAATGGAAACGGTTACTCGGAAGTTGAAGGGAAAGAACGAGTACCTGTTGGATTATGATACAATGGCTTTTAATGAGTAGTTGCCCACCCACTTTAAGATGCTAGACATTGCTAAGTTTAACGGGAATGGAGATCCGACGGTCCATTTGTGGAAGTATGTCTCAGTAATGAGTTCGGTGGGCCTATCACAACGCCAGGTCCAAAAGATGTTCGGGATGTCGATCGAGGGAGCTCCTGTGGTATGGTATCACAGTCTGGAGAAGAAAGTGAAGGAAGATTGGAGGGAATTGGCTGACGCCTTCCTGAAGCAGTATGTCACCGACCTGGAGATTGATCTGTCGCTCCGCGATCTGGAGAACGTTAAGCAGAGGCCCGAGGAGAGTTTTAAAGAGTATGTGGACCGATGGAGAGGTTAGTTATTGAAGATGCAGACTAGGCCTTCGGAGAAGGATCAAATAAAGATGATTATCAAGGGAACTAAGCCCTCCATCTATGGTAAGTTGCAGAGGATGCCTCGATGATTGCAGACTTTTGATAGTTGAGAGAAACTGTTATGGATATCGCGAGGGAAGAAGCAGAGAACAGAAAGTTCTATAATCTGAACAAAAGAGCTTTTGGAGGATCCTTAAGAACTAGGCCTGTTACCGCGGAGGTTGCGGCTATAAAGCTAGTAAGGCAAGGACTGCTGAAGCCTTTGGAAACCAAACCACTCCCAAATCCTCCCCAATCAAACCTAGGCATGAACCATTATTGCCGTTTCCACCAACAGCATGGCCATGACACAGATAATTGCACCCGCCTTCACCATGAAATCCAAGACCTGATAGACTTCCGAAAAATTCCCGACCCAGAAAAAGAGCAACCAAACACTCACCGTAACCCCCTACCCAATTATCACTCAGTTCCTCCACCTACTTACATGATCAACTCCGGCCTACCCGAAGACCTTGTCCTCAAAACCTTCGACCATCAAGCCTTTTGCCTGGGGATTTAGGACAATAATAGTGAAGGTGAGGAAGAGCTGAAGAAGATTTCTGGGAGGATTTCTCAAGTAGTGATGAGGAGGAAGTAAAAGGCATGACCCGGAGCAGGCGTTTTTATAATGATGCTACTGAGAAAGGAAAGGAAGTCCTGGAGGAAGGCCGAGAATACTGAGAAGGCTGAGGGTGGTATAGTACTACAGCAATTGAAAAAGACTTGGGCACATCTGGCATCTAGGAATTATTGTGTGCATCTGGAGAACACAGACGGGCTATGGTGGAAGCCCTGAGTAAAATAGTAGTATCGGAAGATGCTAATCCGGCTATGTTTATGGGATTAGTGCAGAAGGAGGCCCTACAGATAAACTTCTCTGATGAGGAGCTCCCGGCTGAGGGGAGAAAATCATAATAGGCCTCTCTTTATCCGAGCTGAAGTAATGGGAAAGAGGACTTCATGTGTGATGTTGGATGATGGCTCGTCCATCAATGTGTGCCCATTGAAATCCTGGCAAGGCTGGGTATTAAGCCAACTGAGTTGAGTCTTTCTAACATGACTATCAAAGCCTATGATGATAGCAAGCGAGGAGTCGAAGGTACTTTTACCGCGATAGTCAAGGTTGGTCCAGTTGAAGATGAAGTGGAGTTCACCATGCTGGATATCCCAGCCACTTTTGCCTTGTTGTTGGGAAGGCCCTGGTTCCATAAGCTTGGAGGTGTACCCTCTACTTTACATCAGATGATCAAGTTCCCTCATGACGGGAAAATTTTCACTATCCGAGCCGAAGTGGATAATGCTATAGCCGCTTTGGAGATACAACCTTTCACAAGGTTCCAAGTGTCGGTGACTTTTGAGGAGTGGGTGGATCCCAAGGTAGCCCGAATTATGGAGAAGATGAAATTTGAGCAAGGCCAAGGTTCGACACTGCCAGATTTCAAGGGGCAGAATACTCGAAAGGGTTTGGGATACCGTTCTGATGAGGACAAGCCCAAGGCCAAGAAGAAGGGGCTGAAGTTGATGGAATGTTTTGTGAAGGCCTCGGGATATCAAGGGGAGCCCGAACCGGTGGAAGTCAACGGGATTGTGGTTCCCGGATTTGAGATTTTCCAGGATGTGCTTGGTGAAAAGCCGCTGGCGGAAAAAGTTGCAAAGAAAGAGGATGAGAAGTGGGAGGAAGAACTCATGAAGCTGGAGACCCTAACACTCGAAGAAGAGAAGAAACCTGAGAAGGATCCTGCTGTAGAGGGAGAAATATCTATAGAAGATGAGGATATTTTCCTTACAGATTTGTTTGAGTGTACTCCTTTTGTTGTTGGCAATAAAGACAATAATTCTGCTTACTTGACTGAGTCTCCACTTTCAAACTTGCATGATCTGAGCATATTTGATATTAACTCCACCAAGACAAATACTTTTAACCTTGGAACACCCGAGAATCCCAAGGAGATTCTGATTGCGAGTGAAGTTACCGCTGAAGAGCGAAAGAATCTGGAAGAAGTGTTGGTAAAATATGCCAAAGTGTTTGCTTGGTCTTACGAAGACATGCCTGGGGTCGATCGAAGTATAGCCCAACATGCAATACCGACTTATCCAAATATGAAGCCGGTAAAGCAAAAGCTCCGAAGGATGGGACCCGAGTGGGCCAAAAGGTCAGGGAAGAGGTCAAGAAGCAAATGAACGTGGGGTTCCTGGAAGTAGTAAAGTATCCCGAGTGGTTGGGCAATATCGTGCCTGTGTCGAAGAAAGATGGCAAAAGTCAGAATGTGTGTTGACTACAGAGATCTTAACAAGGCATACCCAAAGGACGACTTTCCTTTACCGTATATAGATGTACTCATTGATAGTGCAGCTTTGTCTTCCATGTACTCATTTGCGGATGGGTTCTCGGGATACAAACCAAGTGCTCATGGCCGAAGAAGATAAGCACAAGATTGCATTTGTCATAGAATGGGGCACTTATTGCTACAAGGTGATGCCATCTGAGCTTAAGAATACCAGAGCCACGTATCAGCGGATGGCCACTACTTTGTTTCATGACCTCATGCATAAAGAGATTGAAGTGTACGTAGATGACATGATGGTCAAGTCAGAAACGAGGGATGGGCACATCGATGCCTTGGAGAAGTTCCTCGAGCGAGTTGATAAGTACAATCTACGATTGAATCCCAAGAAGTGTGTATTTGGAGTAACATCAGGAAAGATGCTCGGCCATACAGTGGGAATGGGTAGAATAGAGGTGGATCCCGAGAAGATCAAGGCTATTACAGAAATTCTGGCACCACAGACAGAGAAAGAAGTCAGAGCCTTCCTGGAAAAAATCCAGTATATTAGTCGGTTCATTGCCAAGCTGATGTCAGTATGTGAACCCATCTTCAAGATGTTAAGGAAGACCAACCGGTAAAGTGGAACGAGCAGTGTCAGGAAGCCTTCGAGAAGATCAGAGAGTATCTGGATGGTGAACCTCATGTGTTGAAACCTCCAAGGCAAGGTAGACCTTTGATACTCTATTTGGAAATTGAACCCGAAGCACCTGTCTACTACCTTAGTAAGAAGCTACTTCCGTACGAAGCCCGCTATCAAGAAGTGGAGAAGATTTGTCTAGGAGTAGTATGGGCGTCCAGGAAACTGCGCCACTACTTCCAATCTTATAAGATCCAAGTGGTCGCAAAAGAGAATCCTTTGAAGTACTTCCATTCAGTGCCCTCATTGGTTGGGAAGTTAGGCAGATGGTTAGTGCTACTGACTGAATTTGACATCGAGTATCTCACTTCAAAGGTAATCAAAGGGCGAGCCGTGGCAGAATTCCTGGCCTTGCAACCTGTCGAAGGAGATCAGTACAAGTTTGAGTTCCCCGACGAAGAAATACAAGCTATAGTAGTCCAAGGGTGGAAAATGTATTTTGACGGAGCAGTGAACTGCAAAGGAGCCAGAATCGGAATTGTAATAGTCACCCCTGAAGGAGAAACTTTGCCTATGGCCAAGAGGTTGACATTCAGAGTGACTAATAACATGGCTGAGTACGAAGCATGTGCATTCAGATTAACGACATTGATAGCCTTGATAGCTAAAAATGTGGAAGTCTATGGAGATTCAATGTTGGTGATCCACAGATGCAGGGAGAATGAGAGTTGAAAGAGGAACAGATGAAGCCTTATTTGTTCTACCTCAGAAATCTGACACACGCAATTCCTGACTGTAAGTTTCAGCATTTGCTGCGTGAAGAGAATCAGATGGCAGATGCATTGGCGACACTGGCTGCAACTTGGGAAAATCCAGAGAAGCTGGTGATGAGACTGTTTGTGTTGACAACGACAAGCAAGCCAGTCTATGAGATTGAGAGGATATTGGAAGTAGAGGTCAATGACGGGAAGCCTTGGTACTATGATATTCAGAGGTATCTGGAACGAGGAGAATTCACGGAAAAGCGAGTAGAAAAGACCGAGTAGCTATTCAGAAGTTGGCTTCTCAGTATGTGAGTTTGAATAGCGAACTCTACAAAAGGCAGGGAAATGGCATTCAGCTGAAATGCTTGAATGGAGAAGAAGCTTAGAAGGTGATGGAAAAGGTACATGCTGGTGTGTGTGGGCCGCACATGAATGGATTGAACTTGCTCCGCAAGATTGTGAGACAAGGCTTTTACTGGTCAACCATGGAAGCCGATTGCGCGAAGCTAGTGAAGCACTGTCATGACTGTCAAGCACACGACAATTTGAATCATCTGCTACATACAGAGTTGCATGGGTTGTTAGAACCATGGCCTTTCTCAGCTTGGGGAATAGATATGATCAGAGAGATTCGATCGAATGCATCGAATGGGCACCATTTCATAGTAGTGGCCATGGACTACTTCTCGAAATGGGTGGAAGCAGAATCATTCCGTAATGTTACAGCAAAACAGATGGCGAAGTTTATAGCTCGGAATCTCATTTGTCGGTATGGTATGCCGCACCATGTGGTCACGACAATGGAGTCCAAATTCAGGGAGAGACAAATGTGATGCTACAAAGATATGGAATAGGCCATCATAAGTCCTCACCATACAGGCTGCAGGCTAATGGGGCAGTCGAGGCAGCCACAAGACGACAAAGACGATTTTGGCGAAGATGACAGAGAATTATAAAGATTGGGCTGATAAACTGCCATATGCCTTGTGGGGGTACAGAACTTCTGTGAGGACAGCAACAGGAGCTACGCCTTACTCCTTGGTATATGGAATGGAAGCGGTACTACCGGTGGAGGTTGAGATACAGTCCATACGGGTACTAGCAGAAGCAGAATTGCCTGAACAGGAGTGGACCTCGCAGAGGTTTGAACAGTTGGCATTGATGGATGAGAAGAGGATGAAGTCTTTGCACCACATGCAGATATATTAGAAGAGGTTGGCTCGAGCATTTAATAAGAAGGTGCATCATACCAAGATCAAGAAAGGTGATTTGGTGCTCAAGCAATCAAAGTCATCGACAACAGACCCAAGAGGGAAGTTCAGACCAAACTGGGAAGGACCATACATTTTTCTTCAGAAGGTAATGGGAAATGGAGCAGTGAGACTGTCAGACTTGGAAGGGAATGAGTTCACCGAGCCAATCAATGTTGACAGATTGAAGCTGTATTTTGCTTGAGGGACAGAAGACTGAATGGTCAACCGCATAAGACCTAACCCAATGGGATAGGAAAACTCATGCATGCATGCATACATATAACCCATTATTGCATTCCTTTTTGTGTGTTTTGTGTTTTTTATTTTGTATTCACATGTTTTGAAGAATAAAAGAGAAAGAGGCAAAGACAAACCAATCAGAAACAGCGAATGCACAGTATCGGATTGGGTAGTAATCTTAGGGCTGAGGTCCACATCGGTGTTAAGAGTCGGGTAATAATCTGAGGGTGAGGGTTTGGGGTTGAGGCCCATTTAGTTTGAGTTTCGGGTATAGATCCAGGGTACGAAGCCCACATTGTCAGCAAC
>SKCR01005243.1:0-27633 GCA_019454045.1 Zanthoxylum bungeanum | reverse complement strand
CAACAGTCTTATGCATGTCTTCTTCGGCCATGAGAACCTGATTATATCCTGAGAACCCATCTGCGAACAAGTACATAGCACATAAAGCTGTGCTATCGACCAACACATCTATGTGAGGTATGAGAAAATCATCTTTTGGGCAAGCTTGTTGGGGGTCCCTATAATCCACACATATTCTGACCTTTACATCATTCTTCGGTACCCGCACAATGTTGGCTAACCACTCGGGGTACTTCACCACCTCTAATAACCCCACATCTATCTACCTCTTAACTTATTCCCTAACCTTTTCGGCCCATTTCCGGCCTTATTCTTCGGAGCTTCTATTTTAATGGTCTCATGTTTGGATAAGTTGGTATCTTGTGCTGGGCAATACTCATGTCCACTCATGGCATGTCTTCATAGGACCAGACGAATACTTATGTATATTTTATTAATATTCTCTCTAATTCTTTCCGCTCCTCATAGGTAACCTCACTTACAATTAAAATTCCTTGGGGTTTTCACATGTACCAAGATTAAATGCATTTGTCTTTGTTGAATCATTGTCAAGTATGCTCATGTCATGTATGTTATGATGCAGACTAACCAGAAAAGACTCGAAAAAGTAAGCAAAATCAATGTCTTTATGATTAATAAATGCAGGATTATAATTAAATAAGTTAGGAAAATAAACATCTTCCTAATTTGCAGTCTCGTCTTCTTCCGTCTTATTGCTTTCTTCGAGCGTCAGATTCTCTAACTGTAGTAGTTCTTCTTCCCATTTATTTTCCTCTTTTGCAACCTCCTCTTTGTCACTGTTCGAGAAGTTTTCCCCAAAAATCTCTCCCCTGCTCTGTTTCATCTTCACTACTGCTGTCTCAAATCCCCATGTAGGAAGCTTGGTGGTTGAGAGTTTAGAGGACAAAGCTTTCGGGTAGGCCGGAGTTGATCATGCATGTGGGTGGTGGAATGGAGTGGTAGTTGGGTATAGGGTTTCTGTGTATGTCGGGTTGTTCTTTTTCCGGGTCGGGTATCTTATGGGTGTCAATGAGGTTTTGGTTCTCATGCCTAAAGCGGGGGCATTTGTCAGTTTCGTGGCCTTTTTACTGATGGAAGTGACAGTGTAGGTTTGGGTCGAGGTAGTGTGACATAGGGTTTGGATGAGGCTTAGGTTCTAAGGGATTTAGGAGTCATTGCTCTTCAGCTTTTCAAACACCTTAGACAATGGTCTACCAAAATTGGAGAATCGCCTGTTACTGATAGCGACGACCTCATCAGGAGCAGGATTGGTCCCTGAAGGCCCCCGAATGGTCTTTCTATTATGGCCATAAAACTTTCTGTCTTCGGCTTCCTCTTCCTCAATATCTATGACAATTTCTCTTAACTGTCGAAAGTCGCTAATCGTGGAGGTCATCCTTCTCAGCTTGTTATAAATGGAGGGCTTTGTGCCCTTAATGATCATCTTAATCTGGTCATTCTCCAAGGGTCGCGTCTGTATTTTCAAGAGCTGGCCTCTCCAGCGATCCACATAATCTTTGAAACTCTCATCTAGCTTCTATTTGGTGTTTTCTAGGTCACAAATCGACAAGTCTATCTCCAGGTCCGTGAAATATTGGTTCAGAAAGGCCTCCGCTAATGCCCTCTAGTCATCAATGATCTTTCTCTCCAGGCCAAGATACCATTCTATGTGCGCCCCTTCTAGTGACATCCCAAATATCTTTTGTACCTGACGCTTTGACAAACCCACTGAACTCATCATTGAAACATACTGTCGGAGATGGACTCGATGATCTCTGTTTCCGTTGAACTTGGCCTTGTCAGGCATCTTGAACTGGGGAGGCAGCTGTTCGTCGAAAGTCATTGCATCATAGACTAAAAGACCCTCATGTTTTCCCTTCTTCATGCGGGTAACTGACTCTACTTGTTCTCTGAGTTTATGTAACTCTTCTTGAGGCTCGACTATCCTTCTTGCGGCATACTCAGCCATGTCATCCTCAAAAATAGGGATTTCTTCACTCACCCTATTCATGGGGTCCTCACGCCTTCCATTCTCATTGTTTTCTGTTCCCATTGTGCGGGGTACTATCAGATTGGCCATAGTATTGGTCAAAGCTTGTAGCTGCTTGACAATTTTGGTGATATTGGACTCCACTTGATCCATGCGGGAACTTTCACTGTCTGATGCATTCATGCTTGCTAACCTCTTATTGACAAGTCTTCATTCTTCTCTAACCCAACAGATATCTATGATGGATGTTAAGACAATGAGTTAGCATGATGCGTGTATGCATACGATGCATGAGATGCATAAGATGCATATGGTTATCAAAACAGCAAATATCATTCCGACCTTATTCCTCCCACACTCAGGGTAAGTCCATTTTTGTCATAGGTATGGCTTATTTTATGCACCAATGTGGGGTACATAAAATCGTTCTCTCCTACGCTACAAGGGTGAACCTTTGCTACCTCAGTTCCTTTCTATCAGTAAAAGACAAAGACCGCCCATTTACAAAATTGACTAAGCCTATTATTAGGATTGTGCCATTGTATAGAAACGATGAATTGGGCCCTCGGTAATCACGGTTGTGGCGGGGATGGAATTGGAGGTATCCAAAAGTATACAAATATGCCATAACACGGTGTATCCTTCTTGGATGAAAGCCAGTGCGGATATCAGACTCATGCATCTGGCATATTCGGATCATATTTGGACCTTCTAAGCCCATCAAGGTTTTCATACAAGTTGGCCCGTTATCATTTTAAAGCGTTCAATCAGATTATCACGAGGTGAAAACTTGTCCCAGTTGAAAAGGACCAACATGTTTACACTTTTGTGATAAGCTGGCTAAAAAACTTCAAATGATAGGGGGCCCATCGTCATTTTTAAAACTTTTGGCCCAATTACCATGAGATGCAAACTTGTCCCAATTTAAGTGGCCCAACAAGTTCATATCCTATGACGAGAGGTCCAAATGGATCCAAATGATAATGGTCCCAAACACAATCATATGGGTAGGTTCTATAGGACATATAACTATGGTTCATATGTGGGCTTATAAGGGTATGGATAAAGGCTCCCGCCGGTGAAGGGTTGCTCAAACTAGGTCTCCACACTCAATGGTTCGAGCAACCAAGTGAGTGCGCCTTTTTTATACCTAGGGTACGTGCCAACGACTGATGGCCATCACATAACGATCTGCCGCCTTGAGTGAAAGAGACTTCATGATACATGACGCCATCAAGGTAAAAAGGGTATGCAAAATATATGAGACTTGGTTAGCCAAAGCCAAAGCCACGGACACTACAAGCTATTGTTTCGGGGCCAATTCTCTATCCCCAGTGGAGTCGCCATCTGTAGGAGCGAAGCGGGGTTTATCCCTATGCCTATGATGCTCGGCGATCACGACACTGTTGGGCTCGCAGCCCGTAGAGAGTACGGAGTAGCCCGCAGGGGACTAAACCGGAGAATAAAGGAGTCGCCACCCAGTGTGAACTGGGAAAAGATTTAAGGCCGCATTCACCCCTCGCAAGGGAAGACCTCAAACCGTTGGGTTCGAAATGGTCCCTTACTTATGCCAGTATAATGGACGGGTTCACACAATGGTATAGCCAGGTATTATGCAATTCACGCAAGATAATTCAATGAAACACACAAATGTGCACACCATAAATATTAATATAATTAAAAGCAAACAAAATTAAGAAATACATGGTATGATAACAAGAATCATAATAATCGAAAGCAAATAAAGCGTCAATAAATAAATAGTAAACAAAAGAGGGGGTTAGTCACGCATATATGGGTATTTCCCAAGTGGTACATGGAGATGTATCCCAAGTACAGACTGCACCGTCCATTCGGATTCTACTATGGAATTTATATCTGGGTTTCCATCCGATATAAATAAGGGATAATACCATACGTAAGCATTAATGCAATGTAAATAAAAATAGACATGAAAAAATATAATAATGCATATGCGGATAATGAACAAATAAATAAAGGGAGAAATAATAAAATAACGATAAATAGACGAAACTGGTTCGCTGTTTGCTGCTTCTGGTTTGCTGTTTCACTCGCTGTTTTGTTGTTTTCTGTTTGCTGTTTACTATTCACTGTTTGCAATTTCTGTTTACTCTTTTATGTTATTTCAGTCCACAGTTTTCACTGTTTTTGTAGCTGCTATTTTTTGGTTGTTTTGGCTGCTATTTTGGTTGTTTTGGCTGGTTGTTTTAAGGTTTTGGTCACTGTTTGCTGTTTTTTTTTTTTTTTGCAATTTTGGTCACTATTTTTGCTGGCTATTTGCGATTTTTGGTCACTATTTTTGCTGGCTGTTTTATGGTTTTTGGGACCATTTTTGCTAGTTATTTTGTGGTTTTTGGGACTATTTTGCTGGTTGTTTTGCAGTGGTTTGGTTTCTCACGTTTCACGGTTTTGTTGTTTTCTCGGTGCTGGTTTATTGTTTCTTTTTTGGTTGATTGCTTTTGGTTGTTTCAGTCTTGGCTGTTCTTGGTGATTTTCTATTTTGTTTCGGTGGTTGAAGGGTTTTTTCTTGCTCTCGGTTTCCTTTGTGTTGTTCATGATTTTGGCTAGGGTTTTTTGGGTTGATGATTCAGTGATGAGAAGAAGAAGTCTAGGGTTTCTTTCTTGTTGTTCACATCCAAGGGGGCCTCCTTTTCAAGTTTGGTGATTGCTCATTTTTATAATGACAATGGATCTCCAAATCATAGAAATAAATCACATTGATTTGAGGGAATATATTATTTTGGGATACAATCTCTTGTTAATATATTATTTAGGGATTTTAGCATGTGGAATGCATGGGATTTCATAACTTGTTAAATTGGAAGGTGTTGATGAGGGAATTTTGGCATGTGAATTGCATGGGATTTGCTTTATTTGGGAAGATTTGGGCGTGCATGGGAGCTTTTCATGGGCCTATGGACGTGTGCTGCATGGGCTTTGTTTCGTTTTTGGCGTGGGCATGGATTGTATGGGCTTCCATGGGTTGCAGGGGTTTTGGGCCGAGGCTAAGGTTTGAAACAGAAATTAACTGAGCGAATCCGAGGATGGCAAGTGAGTCTAAATCTAATGAGGTTATTAATTTTAGAGTATTTCCTTACGGCATTCATTTCCCGCCACTTCCATCACTTTTCAGGTAGTGCCTCCATACGAGGCTCATCATTGGGCTCATGCAAAAATGCAGTGTCTACACCAGACATAATGCTTGAATTCTTTGAAGAACTTCTTTTATTGCTAACGTGTCCATTCCAATGGCCATTTTATCGATACTATGTAGTTTACATAGTCAGCATACCAAGGGACATCCTGTTGTTTCATTGCAAACAATTGTTCATCTAGAAAAGTTTCTTTGATTGTCAGTTCGTTGCCAGCTTTTTCTCCATTCTCGAGCCTCGATAAGTGATATGCCACTTGGTTTTCTTGTTGGTTTATTCTAAGGTCCCAATATCAAATCAAGACATGAAAACATGCGTGAACACATCAACGGAGGTAGCGGAATACTCACATTGATCGGTTGAGTCGATTTGAAGACGAATGAAGCCCAAAAACGCACTGCCCTTCACGCCAAACTGCTGGCAGTCCACTGCCCTGCAAAATAGAAATTTGAGTGAAGAAACGGAGCTCCTAGCTTCGTCGGATGGATCCCGTCTCATGGTCGAACCTCCCTACCACCTTCGCAAGACTTGTAAGTGTGCTAGCACTTGATTTTTTCTCCATGAAAATCACTCTTTGCTTCCCTAAAGTCCACGCCATTTCTGGTTCCAAACCAGTCCAAGAATTTTTTCATTTTTGCGTGAGAGAAGAGAGAGTTTTGAGAGAGATGAAATTGTGTTAAAATTAAAAGATTTACCAAAAATCAATTTATATTTATGCCATAATGTTTATTAAATAAATAATAAACTTATGACACAAAACATGCAATGGCTTAGAGTGTCAAACACTCAAACTCCATGCAAAACCATTGAGTGTATTGTACACAATCTTCATGCAATGCATTAGAATTAAATAATGCATAATATGACATGTGTCATGTGGGCCCCACACGTTTCCAAATGAAAGTGGGCCCACGTACACTCACGCGTTCGGGTTCGATATTTCCGAAATACCGAGCTTACGTCGCGACGTTAATTAAATCGAATAATTGCGGCTAGCGAAATTATTATTTACGTCGCTAACGAATTAATTCTAAATTAACTCGTTTGCCCGAATTAAAATCTAATTTTAATTCCGCGTCGAAATCTAATTTCGTTTAATATATCGAATATATTAATTTACCGATTAATTCCAAATTAATCGTTATCTCTCTCTAGACGATATTTTATCCTAGATAAAATATCTCCGTAATTAATCCTAGATTAATTTTCTCTCTCTTCTATATAATCCCAGATTATTCAAGAGTGCAAGTTGTGCGTCATCGGTGGATTATCGGGAAGCGACCCATGAGATCCCCGGATAAGTTGGCAGTAAATACGGTCGTCGGAGTGCCCGAATCACGTACGTACCAAGTACTACGTTCTACCGATTTACGAGACAAGGTCGACTCCTAGCAAAGCACCAAGTCTTCCCAAGTTCTCCGGACATATTCATCAAAGAATATCTAGATCTGTATCAAGCGTAGTATACAATTGTATTGTGCATATCGGCCCAGTATCGGATAGTCACGTGCTAAGGCTGGGGCTGGATAAGTGTCTGCCCCGTCCGAAACACATATCGGATGTCTGGTAACTAGTCTCTATAATCGGATATTCATGACCTGGTCATAATATCACGATTGGATGCGCATCACTGAAGAGCACTAATACCGTATCCTGCGTGACATCATCTCCATTATGACTGGAGTGACACTTCCGTCTTGACATCACATCCAATACACTACGATTCTCTGATAAACCCAGAAGTGGTGTACACAGAACCAGTTAAGATCCCCCACCACCAAAACCAAAGTTTACCGATTGTCGTAAGTATTAGCGATGTAAGTCTCAGGTTAAGACTATACACACCTACCTTGATTTCGGCCTCCCATAGACACCTAGTCATAATACCAATGGGATTCCGAAGGGTCTATCCAGAGCGAAGCTGTTTCCCGTACCATCGGTGAAACACGACCTCCTATCGCACTTGCACAAGTATCCAATACTTATATATATGAGAACTATGCCGTTGTGCCCTCACAACGCGCACAAGTGCAATACTAGCCTATTCCGCAATATCGATGTCCAGTCTCGATAATACTACGGCTAGGGATATTTAATGATTAATCCTTGGTGGACTGATACTGTCTCATATCATCTCAATCCAGGAACTAATCATAGGGACCTCTCTTCATTTATATATCTATGGTGATCTAATCACAAATGACGAGAGTGCAATTTCCTTGTTACATAGTTAATTTTGCTACAGCAACACAATGTTCTGTGCAAATAGTGACGCTATGGGTCATATTATCCAACATTTCTGTCCTTTTCCTGTCTCGGATCCCCACGTCAAATTCTTATCGTAGAAGCACCCAATGGATCAATCTAGGTTTGGCATCTTTCTTTGTGATCAGGTATTTAATTGCTGAATGATCTATGCAGACCAGCACTTTGGGACCCAGCAGATAGAAGCGGAATTTATCAAAAGCAAACACAACTGTGAGCAACTCATTTTCAGTGGTTGTGTAGTTGAGTTGAGCTTCATTCAGAGTTCTGCTGGAGTAGTAAATGGTATGGAAAATTTTTACTTTGCGTTGTCCCAAAATTGCACCTACGGCAAAGTCACTAGCATCGCACATCACCTCAAATGGAAGGGTCCGGTCTGGTGCTACTATGATGGGGGCAGAGACCAACTTATGTTTTAAGATCTCAAAAGCTTCGTGGCATTCTTCGGTGAAGTTGAAAGGCACGTCTTTCTCCAGCATATTGCACATAAGTTTCGCAATCTTGGAGAAGTCTTTGATAAATCTCATGTAAAAGCCTGTATGTCCGAGAAAACTCTGAATCCCTTTAACTGATGTTGGTGGAGGTAGTTTTTCATTTGTTTTGATCTTTGCTTTGTCTACCTTGATTCCCTTTTATGAGATCCGATGTCCCAGGACAATGCCTTCCTGCACCATGAAGTGGTTTTCTCCTGATCTTCTGGGGCGATGGTAATCTGATTATACCCCGAGTATCCATCCAGAAAACAATAGAACTCATGTCCCGCCAATCTGTCTAGCATCTAATCAATGAATGGTAGCGGAAAATGATCTTTGTTTGTTGCTTTGTTTAGCTTCCTGTAGTCCATGCATACTCTCCATCCAGTCACCGTTCTTGTTGGAATCAGTTCGTTCTTTTCATTTGTGACTACAGTAATTCCTCCTTTCTTTGGCACACATTGTATGGGACTCACCCACATGCTATCAGAGATGGGATAAATGATGCCAGCATCCAACCATTTGATAATTTCTTTCTTCACGACCTCCTTCATTGCTATTAAGGGGTATCTAATCCTTAAGGGAGATCGTGGGCTATTAAGTCTAAGGCTGAAACCTAAATTCCTTCGTCAAGTTTATTTTAAGTTTACCAGATCAATCTTATTAATGGCCACTTAACAAGATGCTTTAAGCTTAAGACTTAATAAATAAACATTTATATTACCCAAGACACAAAATAACCCCTTATAAACTGGTGATATTGGAATTCATCACAACCCTAGATTATGTATTTTGTTACAACACATACCTAAGATTACTAAAAACTTAATTAAACAAAACATCTTAAAAAAAAGTTGAAAATAAATAAAAGTAAAATTACAATAATGAAAGAAAATGTTAGGGTTAAATGATCCACTTTTAATATTTCAAAATTAGAAATATCCCTTATTGTCAATGTTTACCGATTAATTAATTATATTTAACCAGACCATAAAGGTGGAAATTCCATTTGTCTCAATTAAATCCAACCGACTATATAAGCGGTAACAATGTTATTACCTATACCGACCATATAGGCGGAAACTACATCTGGAATGTAAAACCGACCATATAGGCGGTAAATAAGGTTGTCACCTAAATCGGCCATATAGGCGGTAACTAATTAATCCAAATTTTAATTAAAATAAGGGAGATTAATCTAATTTATTATATTAAAAGTATTACCTTGTCAGCCCAGCAGAAAGAGATTACCTGCTCATGTTGTAAATGAAAACACACAAAATTTTGTTAATTAAATAATAAGAAAGTACAAGAAAACTTAAATAAATATACAAGACACTTTCCTTTAGGTTTTCATGGAGAAATTCCTCCAAAGAAAGCATGAAAAATTTACAAAGTTGAGCTTGGTATTTATAGGCAAATCTAAAGGCTAACACCAATGTCTCCACCAATTGCTCCACCAAACATGGCACCAAACATGACATCAAACATGGCACCAAGCATGGCACCAAATCCTCCACCGAATATGCAAGCATGTTTGGTGGAAATTTGACCACTTTCATTTTTTATTTTATTATTATTATTTTGTTTTGAAAATGACTTTGATAATTATACATAACACACTAACGGATGTTTTATCCCTTTTGGTCATGGAAACTTCAGAATTTGAAATTATTATAAACTTCAAAGTTGTAGATCTTTGAGTCTTTGTTAATCTAGAACTTGAATCACCTCAATCTGATATCAGAGTGAAACGTTATGGCCAAAATATGACAATTACGCAAAGTTGGAATTTCTGAAATTGTACTTCGTTAGAATGCCATTTCAAGTTTCTAATCTCCAAAATCAAGATGTGAATTCTAGTTTTTGCCCTTATTTGTTCCACATTTCATCCTGATTGATTCTATTTAGTCCCAATTTTATTTTATCTGCAAAATAAAGTAAAACACATCAAAATATTCATAAGACTCGAGAAACTATACAAAATATTAAGTAAAAGGGGCGGTAAATATTGATATATTTTCCGCTCATTAGTATCTCAAGTAAAAGAATCATTATGCTACTCAATCCGAGAAGATTCTTATTGACGTTGGTGTACCATCTATTAGGAAATCTTTGGTAAGTCGTTCAGTGTTTATCAAATGAATATCTAAACGTCTATACGAGTCTCCCAAGACTCATGGTTCAATGGGATAAACCATCGGACCAAGTCCGATATACGACATGTACTGGTCTCAACGGATTTTATTAACCGACCCGTGTTAGTAAATCTTGACCGGGAACGTAATTTAAGGATATAAAACTTATAGTGACACTTCCCAATATCAATTACAAACTATGTTGTAACTGCGCACTACGTTGTAAATCTTCGGGTCTTTGTCTAATAAATATATATATCACTAAACCAGATTTAGTTTCAATCTAATCAATCTAATCGAAATTAGATCGAATATGTATATAAAAGACAAGAGGTGCTACCATTTAAATTAGTAATATTATGGAAAAATGTATTACTCGTATTCATGAATCAGACATCAATACGATACGGATTGGCGCTCAGAGCACCAACCCTAACATATACAAGAGACATACTAACTGTCAAATAGTTATACTAACTGTCACACAAATAGTCATGTTGTGTCCTTTATTAGATCATATCTAATGCATGATTAATGGGAGTATCTCAAAAGTCTCTTAGTATTATATCAAATATAACAGAGACTACTTCCACTACTTTCATGGAGAAAAGAAGACTTAGGTAAACCTTTTACCTTATAAACATCTCATTATTACATTAATAATGATAATGTCGTTAGGATATATAACACTAGAAAGAAATTTTTACGCTCCCATTGACCCTACTATAATATTTGTATTCTTTATTGTTTGATAAAATCAGACAATCTGTCTGTTATCAAAATTAGAAAACACAGATTTCCGAAAAGCTTATCTGAGTCTACAATAGGCTCTATAAGCTAGTATATCAAACTGTAATCTTAGCATAATACAAACTCTAGGGCCATTCTAAAATGAACTCTTCAAACAAAGAAACAACAACGGATCTCTCATTCGAAGAAACCATTCAGGAACGCCACTTTGCATTCTTTAGCCAAAATACATAGTTTAATATCAACATTAATCGACAGATCTATAATTATTCAATTAGTACGACTAGAGACAAGTTTTCTCAGAATCTACAATAGATTACCGAGTATAACTTTTCTCACTACTATAAAGGTTAAACATTTAATAGGCTCACTTTGCTTTTGTTGCGCAAATAATTTGCACATTTTATGAATGATTCATAATGAAAGCTCAATCAAGTTCAAAACTTGATTGTCGTAAGCTATGAACAATCTTAGATCTATGGTTCAATGCTAACTTCCGAAATCGATATCAAATATCGCTTCCACTATAAGTTATATGATAATTTTCTTCGATAAGAAAATAGCGGAACCATTAAGTATGAAATATTGCGCTGATTATTCTGACATCCTATTGGACTTCTATGGAAGTGTCTTAGGGTCTTTTCATCCTATTAATTACCTAGTTCCATTTATAGTTTATCACTCTCATATTTGACTTCAATAAGTCAAGTCTTTTCTACAATCATTAACATCTGATGTTACTTAAATATTCTATCAAATAGAATACAATATTCTATTAAATAGAATAAATGATAAACTTGTACTTGTACCTCCGAGGCGCAAGTACTTTCAATTATATAACCATTATATAAAAGAAAGATTCAAATCTCAAACATTTCAAGATTTGAATTTTCTACTTATACATATCATATACATAACTGTAGAACTTATGGAACATTAATTAAAAAGATCAATTAATGTTACTGGAGCATATCCCCAAGAGTATTGAAACTAATTCGGTAACATTCAATATCAAACGAATCAAATCATATAAGATTCGATTTCTCCCACTGACTAATTCCATCACGATGGAATCGTAGAAGAATATTATTGAGTAAGAATCACATTCATTAAATAACATTAGAACTAATTGCCATAAATTCATATGTTTGATCATATCAAACATCATTGAACAATTCAAAGACTCATGATGAATTTTAAAATATAGTTTTCAACACTTCAAATAGAATATCTTTGAACCATTCAAAATATTCTATCCGCATTTCATCAGAAACATATTAAAAGTTCTCAAACTATTCAAGACGATCAATGTGTATTCTTTTAGAAATACATATCTAAGTCATGAAATTCATTAACTAAGTTACTAAGTAAAGAAAACTATCCATGGCAATTTAAAATTCATTAAACTACATACTTCCAAAGTATTAGTTTAATAAATCTGTGGTCCAATGACGATCATTGGTTAAATGAGAATTAATCACATCCTGAATACAATATACATTAAATGGATAAAGATATAGAGTGTGATCTCGTATCAGACCATCATTTACCATACGAAATAAGCATCTAATGCTTATGTGATAAAATCTCATAAAGAACGGTTCTAAGTTATTTAGTTAAATGAATATTTTTCTTAATGCTTATCTTCTTATCAATGGCGCTATTAGTTATATTAAAATATGTAACAACTGTTTATATAGAATAAGTAACTATCCAATAGTCATAAGTTCTGCTATCAAATATAAAAAACAATCATTAAAACACTATTTTAAATAACTAGACATGAGATCTGGTATCCAATATCTATAGTTGTCGTATTGTGAAAATCGATATTTTCTATACATAACTATAAACATCTCCTTTCTTAAGCTCTGTAATTTTCCTTCAATTATTCATAACAATTACAAATAATTGATTAGCAAACTGTGTTAAACACGTGACTTCTAAACGTCACTAAAGCCAATAAACGTCATTATAAGATAAAAAATACCTAATGGAGTTTTCTTAATGTCAGTCAAGAATCTCGAGACATGAACTAATTCACGTCAATTCTTACCGCACAAGAAACTATTCTCTCTAGATAATTATATCCTAAAACGAATATCTATTTAGATTACTAATTGTGACTTAGTAACTAAGTCACTAACCATCTTGATTTTCAAGAAAATCGGAACAATAGTTCTCAATGGTTTAGACTAATCTAACAATATCTAAGTCTACTTACATTCTAGATCATATTCTAGAAATTCACAACCATAAGTGAAGTTAGAAAACATATTCAAATAATATAAATGCAGTGGATAGGAAGTTTAAATTCTATAAACAATATAGAATAAGGAAAACACACAAGCGGTAATTTCTATAATATTACACACTGCTTTAGTTACGGATTTTTTATCCAACACTGTCTCCCACTACTTTACGTAATACCGTAATCCCCAATAGAAAATGGGAATTCAATAATTAAATCGAATTCCATAGTGTGAAGTGGACCCCATGAATATATTTCGACTCACAGCTTTGGCACGATCTCGCCTACGTATATTCATTAGGTAGACAACTCATTATCAATCACACTCAATGTGACTCCTGATTTTGGTCTTGACCATTTCTCGTTATGACAACTTTGGCACGTTCACAAGGAGGCATATCAAGGCTTCACTTGCCAATCACAAACTTAAGCTACCGATGTAGTCCTGACAGCTTTGGCACGTTCAGGATTTCCACTTTAACTTGAATTTATCTAGTATCAAATATACATCCGGCATGCATAAAATTCTATCAAATACACCCTCACTACTTTGGCACTTTCTCGGATGCAGCCATAGAAAGACACCAATAAACCGTATTGACAAGACGACCAAGAAAACACTTTGGCACTTTACTGTCTTATTTAAACGGGTATATTCCTCAAGAAAACATTACTCTACATCATATACAGAATATAATCTAGATGAGTTTTTAAACAATTCGATTCTACCTTAGAAAAACATAACTTAACTTAACCATTAAATTCCTGTTACGTTTCCTGTTAGCATAGAACTAAAAGTCAAGAAACATCTAAATTACATGCATGTGCAAACATCAAAATTGGATTATATATCATATACAAAGCATGATTAATGTAATGGGTGAAGGATCAGACCTACTCTTATACCATTTTTGTTAGGGTTTTGGCGCTGGCGCGGCGGAAGCTCGCGGTTCGGGTGAAATCGTAATTTTAAAACTTTTTAAATTACCGAATAAATTATTCAATTTCCAATATGAATAATTCATTCATATTTCACCTAAACATATTTATTATATATCATATAACAACATAAATAATTAAGAAACATCACAAAACTTTTACGAAAATATTTTTCCGTAAAATGGCATAAAACGCGTTTTTGACCGAACCGACTACCCAATGCACATGAGGGCTGCCCAGGTCAGCCCCAACAGTACTAGGGTAGTTCATGGGCTGCCTGAACAGTGACCAATTTACTGTTTGGGCAGTCGTCACCCGGTTGGCTCAAAAATCACTCGGTAACGCCGTTTTTCACCGTTTTCGCATATTTTAACTCCTAAACAGTTTCCGGCAATTGTTCCAATACTCAAAACATATCCAATACATTTATACGACATAATTTTTATCATAATAAACCAAGTTTTTCCAGATCTGAATTTGTAACAACAATTATCATTTTTCATGCTATAAATCTAGTTTTCTCAACATTAATCACAACACCAATCTAAGCCACCACTAATGAAGCACCCAAGAATAATTTTAGGCATTAAAATCGTGGTCATAACACTCTAGAATAGAAACATATCATCAAATGATCAAATTGAACAAATATTACAATAATATCTTTCAATTCAACTTCACACATCCATTAAGCCTCCAAATCCATCGTCTATATCAAAAATCCCAAATTTCTAAGAAGTAACGAACCCTAGAACTATTCTAGTAACTCAAGAACAAGAAACTAATTTTATAAACTTTAGAATATTAAAGATATTCTCTTAATCTTCAACTTTCCTTAAACTTTTTCTTGATTTCATCATTTTCTTCTTTGTTTCTTTAAACAACAAAAATTTGAGAGATTTTTAATGGAGGTTTTAGGCCATGGATGATGATTAAAGAGAAAAAAAAAATTCTAACTTAAAAAAAACTCATGACCGACTTTGTGAAGGTAATTTGGTCAATTTTCAAATTTAATTCAATTAAATAAAATCAAGCATAATGCTAGCAAATCAAATTTGCACACCTTAAGCTTAATTAAAACATGCCACATGTAACCAATAATAATTAAATATTTTTCATAACAATTATGAAAATAATATCTTTTAAATATTCAAATATGTAACATTTAAATATCTAAATAATTAATTAATTTAATTATTATTATATATGTATTTTTATTTACATTAAATAACAAATACATATATTAATGACATGTGTCAAAATCTCATTTGATAATTAATTAATATGTATCAAATCAAATTTTGTATCAAATACAAATACACATTAATTATTAATTGACCAAAATTCCCTAAAGCATGTGTTTTCGAATTAACTCATTTAATCCGGTGAAGTATTATGAATAATCTGTATTATTCATAAAGCATTGCCCAAGTGCTCAACGAGTACACTTCATATTATGGGACTCTCTAAGTTTAGGTTTATCCGTCACGAAATCAAATTTCGTGTCCATAATTCACTCACTCATGAATTATTACAACCACGGATAATCTCGCTAAACTATGCAAGTCAAAGTCATTGAATACGTATAATCCCACCATCACAGGCTATCCATAATATACCTGCGATATAGATAAGGACGTCAAATCCTTATGGTATAATATAGTCAACTTACAAATTTACGATCCCTAAATAACACTCGGAACTCGCTTCCAAAGTTATACCATGACAATAGATTTACTAGATCGCAAACACGTCTAGGATACCAATGCAATGTACACAAGACTGACAGATTCTATCTTGATACGCACTAGATATCATGAGCATCAGTCCACACCCAATGAACAGACGAAGGTCTGATCTAAATAGATCGGTGACGTGACTGTCATCAAAGTGCAGAGAATAACTCATATATCCATTCTGGTATCTCAAGTCGAAGGACCATTATGCTATCTCAACTTGAGAAGATTCCTATTGACGTTGGTGTAATATCTATTAGGAAATATTTAGTGAGTCGTTCAGTGTTTATCAAATAAACACCAATATATCTATACGAGTCTCCCGAGACTCATAGTTCATTGGGATAAACCATCGGACCAAGTCACGATATATGACATGTACTGGTCTAAATGGATTTTACTAACCGACCAGTGTTATTAAATCTTGACCATGAACTTTATTTAAGGATATACAACTTATAGTGACGTTTTCCAATGTCAATTACAAACTACATTGTAACTGCACACTACATTGTAAAACCTAGGGTCTTTATCTAATATTCACGTATCACTAAATCAGATTTAGTTTCAATCTAATTATAATTAGATCGAAAATGTATATAAAAGACAAGAGGTGCTACCATTAAATAAGTAATATTATGGAAAAATAGATTGTTCGTATTCATGAATCGGATATAAATACGATCCGGAATGGCACTCAGAGCACCAACCCTAATAGGTTGGGATGGTGGGAACTTATCTTGAGGTCTTTCTCTTTATGGTGATCTGGTGGCACACATTCTTTATTTATGAGCCTAGGACTCTCGTGTATACTTGTCTGGTGCCTTTTCCTACACTTAGGGTATTACTGCTAAAACTGTATGGTTTGCTTTCTCCAACTTTACTCCTGATCATATTCATCAATCGATCTATCTACCTTTTCTGCAAAACCACTATAGAGTCATGCTCTCTAACAACTTTCTCATACTGCCTCTGTACTCATTCCTGTCCAGTCTATGTTGTTTAACATTTTGACTTCGTTATTTTCTTCCTCTGAGTACTGCTATACTCTCTTTGCTATTCTTCTTTAAGAAACTTGCTCCACTACAAAGGTTACTTCCTTGTCTCAGTTCCTTAAAATCCTTACTCATTACTTTCTGAAAACTCTATTTACTTCGATTACTTAGGACATCTTCTACTAAATCTTTGGTTCATGTGCTACTTTTACCTAGTCCTTCTTTAATTCAACTTATTATAGTTTCAAACCATTCTATCTCATGCTTCTTATCTATAGTTCATTGAACTCATCGATTTGGCTATCTAGCCATCTCATAAATCATCTAATCTGTCAATTGTTCTTCTTTACCGATCATTCTCTTTACTAGACTCTAAGTTGAGGAGTGAGCATATACATTCTATAGGAATCTGTGGATACGCATTCTATTTAACACTGAAGTTCGGAGATGATCTGGTTAAATATCTATTATCTTATTGGAATCTTAGTTTCTAGAAGAAAATGTCGTTATTCATTTTACAGGAACCTGGTCGACTACTCCATGTCTTGGGGCGACACAACTATCATCAATTTTTCACACCACTAACTTCTCATTATGTTAAATTTATGCCTGGATGTTCTGAATTTCCTTGTTACTTTTCGCATTCCTCTTAATTACTTCCGTATCCTAACTCTTGGTTATAAGTTATGCTCATGCTATAGGCTATAACTTTACCATCTAATCACAAAGTCCTCACTGGTACTTTTGTTAAATTTTTAAGTCCCTCTATCTCTAGGGTTTGTCCTTTTATACCTTACATAAATCTCTACTAGAATTGGAAGGGACTGTAGGTTCAAATACATTGAGTCTATTATATGGACTTCTACTAGTACTGTAAACTTCATTTTGACTTGCTTAGATCTTTGGGCTATACTGACCGATGCTTTCACACGCGTATAACGCAAGCGCACGTATCGTTCAAGTAGTATAAAAAGTATCGATCCCACGAGGACTTAATACATAATCTATTAATTTTATGAGGTCAAAGGATTACTAGTATCTAACAGGTTGATTGATTGATTTGAAATGGTGATGATTTTGAATTTAATAACAAGTAAATAAAATTGCACGAAAGTAGGTTTAAGAAAATTCAATATTAGGAAACTATCTAAGGTAAAAATGCTGAAAAGTAATTGCGGTAAAGTAAAAGCTGAAAAGTAAATTACAATAAAATAAAATGCTAAGGTAAAATGATCTACTTTTACTACTACTAATTTAGATATCTCCCTTAATATAATATATTAACTTGTGATGATATTACCAACCAGCCATATAGGCGGTAACCTGATTAAGTCAAATTAAGTCTGACTAGCCATATAGGCGGTATCAAAATTTGTCCATAAACCTGCCATATAGGCGGTAAGAAAGTTTAATTACCAACCGACCAATCTGGCGGTATCCTTGCTTAGTCAGATTAAAACCAGTTTATAAATGATTACCAATCGGCCAATATAGCGGTATCCTCATTAAGTCAAATTTTAAATAGTGAATATATTATAATTAAGGGAGATTAATCTAAATAGCAATAGTAAAAGAATTACCTTTCACCCTAGCTGGGGGGAGTTAACTCCTCATGGTTGAATAGTAAAAACTATAAAAGTAAAGAAAGTAAATTACTATTACTATTACAGAACGTAATTAAAATTAATTACAGAACTGAAATTAAAATAAACTAGATAGAAAACTCCTTATTTACATCAGAGAATTCAGAGAGGAAGGTACATCTGAAACTGAAATTTCGACCTCTATTTATAGGCCTCGGTAAGCCCTCCGCGTCGCGACACACACGTTTCTTCGTGCGTCACGACGCACTGATGTGTCAAGCGCTGATTGGTCCATTTCAGATTCTTATCTGCCACGTGGCAATTTGGATAAATGAGTCAATAATTAAGCTGACGTGGCGCTGACATGGCGATGATGTGGCACTGATGTGGCGACACGTGGCGAAAATGATTGTTGGCACCATAGAATTGCGACACATGGCACGCTGTGATTGATTGATGATGATATGGCGGTGAGTTGGCACGTTGACTTGTCTTCTGCTGATGTGGCTGACACGTGGGATGGCGCGTGTCGACACGTGGCGATGGTGATTGTCGACACCACATGATGATGACACGTGGCACGACACATGTTAGCAGATCAGCTGTGATGTTGACACGTGGCACGGCGCACGTTAGCAAAGTCCGGTGCACATTAGCAAAGTCAAACTTCTCAGATTCTGACATGTATCCCCGACGCACGTTAGCATGGTGCGGCACACGTTAGGCGTCGCGACGCAGCCTGCGCGTCGCGATGCGCCAAATGATAAATTTGTCCTTTTTAACTGTTTTGGCCCCAAATCAGCTCCGGAATGTCCTGAAACTTTATTTATCTACAAATAACAAAAAACACATCAAAATATTTACAAAACTCAAGAAACTATACAAAATATTAGGTCAAATGAGTGGGAAATAGTGATATAATTACCACTCATCACACCCCCAAACCTAACATTTTACTAGTCCTCGAGCAAAACCCAAAATAAAATAATGTAAACATCTTTAAAATAAAATTTAACTAAGCCACTTTCGTAGGGATCACGGTTGCATTTAGCATATGCAACAAGCCTTTAAACCCTTAGGTGTCCCTTGTGGACGAGTTGTAGTCTCGTGAGGGTTTACAGCAATGATACCCACAAACATTTTACAAAAGTAAACAGGTAGTGAAACTAATGCACACAAAAGCAAAAAGACAAGAGAAAAAGAATAAAGAAGTTAGTGACTAATCATGTGAAACTTCTACTCCAAGTTACTAGTTGTTTTCTTTCTTTCTAAATTACCGAATAAGTAAATTCTCTGATTATATTTACCATTCTCCATATGCACAGCCGACAAAATATTAATCAACTAATTTTTGCCCACAACAGTCACAAGTGCAGTTGATAAGAGAGTAATATTTTTGTCCTAAAGTTTTATCAGAATTCACAGCTTTTTACAGCAGTGGAATAATGTTTCTCATTTTTCTCATTTTTTTCTTTGATTTTTTGATTTTTTTTATTTATATACAATATCTTCCATCTATGTAGCGAGTGTTGGGTCGGTGGCTCCCAAACCAGTTGGCTTTAGGGCACCAGGTGTTAAGACACCCCTACAGACTTAATTACTCAAACTTCATATATATATATATATTATTACTCAAACTTCATATATATATATATATATATATATTAGGGCACCAGGTGTTAAGACACCCCGACAAACATTCCCAAACTAGTTGGTTTTAGGGTACTAAGTGTTAAAACACCCTTACGGAATTAATAACTCGGATCTCATACGTTTTTTTGTTATTTATTTTTTTACTCCATCACTTTTTGAGATGCTTTCTCCAATTAAACTAGAGCACATAATATTACAAACTTTTCAATTATAGCTCATGTCCGTATGTTACCATGCATGTTGATAATACCTGCTAACTAAGCATATGAATATCCATTTTAGTCAGTATTATGGAGAATTCACAAATTAAATAATTCAAAAAGAAATAAAGAAAAATTAACTTGTTCCGAAATAGGTGAGATACGTCTCAGGAGTGGAAACTCCTTACACAGCTATCTCTTACCAATTTCACCTTTTTAGTCAAAATAAAAACACAAAAACGCAAAATATTTTTTCAATTTTTTTATATTTTTCGAAAAATTTTGGACTAAAAATAAAAACAACACACAACAAAAAACAAGATACTGATCAACTAATTCCCTCCCCCAAACCTAAATGAGACATTGTCCCCAATGTCTTAAACAATAGAAGAAGAGTTTAGAAGACAATACATGGTTAACTGAAATTCTACACGAAAAGTTAAAGGTTAAGATCCAGATTAATCCGACGCTTCTTACCACGATCGTCCTCGGACCAATTTATCTTTGAAATGATATGGTCAATTTGTGGTTCATAAGTTAAGATTTGGTCAATTAGATCCGGAGCAGTTCTGGCAGTAAAGAGGAGTTCTTTCATAGGTATTGACACGAACCCATTTCTCCGGGCATCATCAAGAAACACACAAAGAAAATCATAAAATGCTTCAACGTTGTACAGTCTAAGCGGTTTCTGGGTATGTTCAGGTTCGCCCAAGATAACACTGTAAAAATTTCCTCCAATGTACCCAAGCCACATGCAAAGCAATAAAAGCATTAGCACTGTTAATCATTTCTACCAATCGTTCAGACATACCTGGCACGATCAGTTCCTCTTTGTTTGATGGTCCAATAAGATTTACCTCTGCCAAGCGTTTTGGAATGATTCCCAAAACTTGACTGCCTCCTTCCTGTACGGCCTTTGAAACGATCCCCATAAGTCCAAGATTGCCTCCACCATATACTTAGTGCATATTCCTTGCAGCTAAGACTCGACCCAATTCATATGCTGCTTCTACGTATTGTGGCTTAACACCAACACTAGTACTGAAAAATACACAGATGTTTTCAACTCGTCTTCTTGAAGTGGCTTCCATGTTTTACTCTGGATGTCTTCAAAAGTGCAATGATGAGTTGACAGTAAAATAAATCGTGATAATTATTAGTTTACAGTAAAATAAATCGTGATAGTAAAAAATGTATGGATCCTGTCGGAGAAAATAAAAGAAAACAACAAAAAAAATTACAATTATTAGGAAAAGACAAAGAGATATAATATCTACAAATATTTACAGCTTATTAGACGTCTATGCGTCAAAGACAAGATTCCCATCCAATTTTCTTATAAATTGGCAAACAGGGTCTTTTTGAGTCAGATTCCCGAGACTTAACTGTTGTCTTTCTTTTTGGAATTATGTATGTAATTTACGGATGGCTATATGAACATATCCATTGGGATGCGTCTCAAGAGTTGAAGATATATCATCTACAGACTCCTTACTCAAGCCATCCCTAATGAATTTAATTTTATCTTCGCGATTATCAGACACCATTCTTAAAGAACGACAACGAGTATTGCAATTCCAGCGTGCACATTTGTAACAAACACCCATTTGCATAGCTCTACGATTATTTTCATAGGTGCTTTTTCCAAAACCGTGTAAATAAGAATTACAGGAATCATAATACTCACATGCTAATCGGACCCGTGCTTCGATTACCCAACGAATGTCATTAGGAACACCATGGATCGTTAGTAGTCTCATCCGTTCCAAGCGAGCTTTGTAAACTTTCATCAGAGATTTTTGAGGGAGAGAAGGAAATTGCTTGTGAAGATTTGAGAGAACTTCTTCCATCCTGAAATGAATTAACCTGCGAAAACTAAACACACAAAATGAAATCACACCAAATCACAATATATACAAAAATTACATGGGTTGCCTCCCTGCGAGCGCTAAGTTTAACGTCGTCAGCTAGACGTGACTTCTCGAACGTTAGGTTGGATCTGAAAGTATGAGACTTTCTTTTTGTCGCTCAAATGATTCTCCCCAGTAGTGCTTGACACACTTGTTTTTAACCTTGAATGTTTTGTTGGAGTCAGGATCATGTATCTCAACGGCTCTATCTGATAAAACCTTGGTGATTAGGAATGGACCTGACCACCGTGATTTTGGCTTCCATTGGAAGAATTTCACCCTTGATTTGTTTAACAGTACCTTCTGCCCTGGTTCCAGTTGTATGCACACTAACTTCTCATCATGTCTCTTCTTGGCCTTTTCTTTGTACAATTTGGCATTCTTAAAAGGCTGTATGTGAAATTCCTCCAATTCATTGAGCTGGTGGAACTGTTTCTCTTCTGTTACTTGTAGTGTAAGAATCTGCATATTTAAAGCACAAGACGCTTTATCTTCAGTCTCCACAGGCAGTTGACATGCTTTAAGTTGGTCAGTAGAACTTTCCATACATCAGAATTCTGGATAGTACTGTTGGACAATTATGACCCATAGCGTCACTATTTGTACAGATCATGGTGTTGTTGTACAAATTAACTATGTGACAAAAGAGATTGCTCTCTTATCATTTGTGATTAGATCACCTTAGATGTATAAATGATGAGAGGTCCCTATGATTTGTTCCTGGACCGAGAATGATATGAGACAATATCAGTCCACGTAGGATAAATCATTAAATATCCCTAGTCAGAGTATTATCGAGATTGGACATCGATAAATACGTAAAAGACTAGTATTGCACTTGTGAGCGTTTGTGAGGGCACAACGGCATAGTTCTCATATATTTGGGTATATGATACTCATGCAAGTGTAATAGGAGGTTGTGTTTTATTGATGGTACGGGTAACAGCTTCGCTCTGGATAGACCCCCCGAGGAATCCCATTGGTAGTATGACTATGTGTCTAATTAAATTGACTTGAATTAAATTGACGTTGGACGTTAATCGGGCTTTGAGACCCGTAACGATTAAATTTGGAAATTAAATCTTAAAAGGTTTATTAATAAAGTGTAATATTTAATTTGGAATTAAATAGTGAATTAGTATTAAATACATATTAAAATTGGATTTAATGTTGTAGTTTAATTTAATTCGAGAATTTGTACTTTGAGTACTTATTCGCAAAAACGAGTTTGACTCTCACAAAATCAAATCGTTGTTTGAACATTGGATGATCACTAATTATCAGATAATTAATGTGATTAGATTGATTGATAACATGCTTGTGTGAATACATGGTTGTGATGAATGAATAATGTATATCGGATGGATATTAGTCAGGTGGGGGCAATTTTGGAAATTGTTGTAATAAATTCGATTTATTAAATTGGACCTGCGTGTCCAGCCTTATCACCTTTATTCTCTTTGTATTCTCTTCTCACCTATTCCCCTCAATGTAAATGAGGTTTCTTTAGTAGTGTAGTGTAATGGGTAGAAGTAATACAAGTGCTAGTTTGAGAGAGAAAGGGAGAGATTTGATCTAGGATCAATGTGTTAAGTATCCATCCGCATATCATTATTATTTATTTTCATATGCGCTTTATTATGTGTTTAGAATGCATGTTTAAGGGTGTATGATGATGAGACCTAAACAAAGATAATAAATTGGTAGCCAATTTGCACGCGAAAAACCCTCATCAAATATCATGCGTTTTTCCTTCCATTGAGTGATTCTTACTCAAGATCCGAGATTGGAATTGTGTTGTTGGCCAATGTCAAGCCCTTTGTCCGTCGAAGATGTGTTTGAATCACGAGAGTTTTGTTCTATATTGGTGTCTTGTCCAAGTTGTGGTTTGTTGGCCAAAGTCAAGACCACTTCTTGTCCATCGACATTGATTACGAAGCTTTCCATGGTCAATGGGTCGCGCTTGACTGGGATCACTAGGTTTGTTGTGCCAAAGCCAAGGCTTAGTTGATTCAGAGGAAAAAGGTTAGGTAATACATTGGATGTATTGGCATATATAAGATATATGTTTAGGATTTGGATATCCGCCTACTGGATCTAGGAATTGGATTGGATCCAATTGATCTTTGAGATCTACCTAGTTAAATATCATACAATTTGTTGGCCAAAGTCAAGATTGTGTGTTATTTAACGGGATCCTAGCCCACTAGGAAACACGGTTTCCCGAGTACTCGATAGAGGGTTAGAGGCTCACCGAAAAATAGTGGGAGGCAAGAATTGAATTTGCAATATTCATTTAATTACTTGCCATACGCGATCATTCAAATTATTCGTCATATAAATTAAATGTTAGTTGGACTAATATTTAAATTTTTGTTTTAATAAGCAGTTGGACTGTATTATAGTTGATTATATAATTGGATTATAGTAATCAATATATTTGAATTAATTAATTTCAATTTTCAGTTGATTTTATAATGGATTATAGTAATCAATGTAATTGAGGTTAATTGATTTAAATTATATTTGATTGTATAGTGGACTATAATAATCAATATAATACATAGTACCACAAATCGTTGATTAAATAGTTGGACTATTAGAATAAAGATGAATGAAAGATTAGTGTTTAAAACATAATCCTAGGTGAAAATGTATTTAAACGACTATATTTTAAATTGGGAATAATTTCAGGATGGTCCTGGAAAAAATAATAAGTTACTTTATTTGATAAAATAACCTATTATGCCTAAGCCAAGAATTAAGCAAATAGTATAGCATAATCTTTGGAAGATTTATGTGATGATAACTTAAGTGCTTAATTCGATATACTTGTCATAAATCTATGTTTAGATTTAAGAAGTATTAAAATTGCAATAAATAACTCTTGGAGGGTTAAAGACTATCCTCGAGGAGATAAAGTCAAACTTTGCAATTAGGTAAGTGGCGCAAGGCGCACCATACTTCAATATTCTAGAAACCCAAGGCTTGGCCAAAGGCTTCTGAAATATTTGAAGGGCAAAGGCAAAATCATTATGATCTTCTGGGAAGATAAATGACATATCCTAAAGTGACTGCCGTTTGGATATGGCAGACACGAAGGAATTAAAGAAAGGGCAAGGCTCTGACTTTAAGAATATTTGTCAATATTATGTCTATTACTAGTATTAAAATTGGATTTTAAAATACTTAGTGTGGTACATAAATATATGGATTGATGTTCAGAATCTGCTGTGAGCAGGATACTGACTTCAAGCTGAGATTAATCTGCGAATAGGAATCGGGATGAAAGTCGCTGTTTCGACCGTAGAACCCTAAGTTTAGGAACTAACTTTTGGGTATGTACTTAAATTAGGAACTGTTATAAAGTAACTAGTTTGACTAGAAACATTATCTTTATATCAGTGTTTAATCCGTTGCGGATAGACCTTTATATTCTGAGAACACTAAAGTGTTTCATTATATAAAGAATGATATTAGATAAACACATTAGATGTGAATAACAGAATTTATATTTTGAATATAAATAAAATCTCAAACATATAAAATGACAAATATATAGCTCAAACTGATTTGATCAGTAGAGACTTATTTGTGGCATTGTTTTCTGGGACACAATTAAACAAGACTCGTATATCCATGCTTTTGAAGAGTGGGTACTAGGACTGATTTGACTATTCAAATAAAGTCTACGAATCTAGTTTACTAGGTAAAGTACCTGAAACGCTATTTACTTGGTAATAGTAATAGTGCCACCGATCTGTTAGCCCTATTCATAGTGAAGTAAGTGGGCGCATATCTAGCAATGCTAGATGTGAATATGAATATTTCGTGACCTTAACGGATGTGGCATCACGTTTTGGTTATGTGTTTCTTTTGAAGAACAAAAATCGATAACTTTTAGAGTTTTGACATGAAGTGAACAAATAGATCGTCTAGAGTATTAAACCGTTGCGGTAAGACCGTAATGAAAATACTTAAGCAGTAAGTTTCAAACATACATGAAAGAGTATAGTATTCTTTCAATGAGGACTCCTCCCGAGACACGTAAGTTTGACTATGTGTCCGTACGGAGAAACCGAATTTTGTTGGACATGATAAGGTTAATCATGAGTCGCTCTGAGCTACCATTTCCTTCAACGGATATGCTTTAACAGTGCAATACTTATTTAGAATAAGGTTCCATATAATCTGTTTGACAGATATCATATTAGAAATGAATGGAAAGAAACCGGGTTTCTCATTCCTGATGATTTGGGTATGCTAGGCATAAGTTTGGATGATACCAAACTAAAACCCAAATAGGATAAGTGCCAATTATAGGTTATCCTAAGGGAAACCATAAGTATAGTACTTATGCATCTCACGAGAGAACAATGTTATTGTTGCTCACCATGCGGTTTTCCTAAGAGGAATACCGATATGCAGTGGTAAGTGGGAGGATGGTATAACTCGATGAAAATCAGAGTAATACTGTTCAAGGCATGAAGTCCTTAATGGAACACAGATAGTTCATCAATGATGAAACTATAACCATTAATCTTTGAATACACAAGAACCGCGCGTAGATCGGAGAGAATCAGAAACAACCTGGGGTATGGGTTTCTGATCTCACCTCATAAAGATGTCAATCTTGTTGAGGTAGACCAACCACTACGTTTGAGGAAGTGATACAAGGTATCGACTCCCTTTTGTGGCAAAGTGCCATGAGTCCGAAGTGGATTCCATGTATACCAACTATGTTTAGACACTAGTTGATGTACCGTTAGGCATTGTGCCTATTGGTACTTAAAAGTCTTCAAGGAAGACATACATGGATGGCAACATACCAACGTACAAAGCTAGGCTTTTAGCGAAAAGGTATCGTTATCAACATTGTTTTGATTACGGTTCAACCTTTGACCTGTTGCCACAGTAAATCCATTTGGATAATGCTTGCTGAAATTGTACATTTATGAAATGTGTCAGTTAAAGATCAAAATCGCTTTCCTTAAACGGAAACCTTTTGGAGGATGTTTATAACATCCTGACGATTTTGTCGTACCTAAACCAGCAAACTAGGTTTGCGGGTTGTTCGATCCATGTTTGGATTGAAGCAAGCATAAGGTTCTTGGAGCTGACGTTTTGATGTGATCATAATGGTTTATGATTTAATTCAAAACGAAAATAATTCTTGGGTATATAAGGAGGTTAGTGGGAGCGCACTGACAATGAATGTCCTGAATAAAATAATGATAATATATGTCATTTCTTGGAAATGATATTCCCATAAAACAATCAGTGAAAGCTTGGCTTTCGAGATAATTCTCCGTAGAATTCTTAGGAGTAACAACCTTTTTCTAGGAATAAAGATCTATTGGGATAGATTTAAAGTTGTTAACACTCTCTGAGAAATTGTACATTTAAAATGTATGTAACCTGGTGTCTCATGCGCTTTGAGCATATGGAGACACAATCAGACCAATCCGAGTGATAGTCACTGGATTGAAGCTAAGAGCATCCGTTAGTATCTCAGAGAACTAAGGATGCTGTCTTAGTCTATGGAGAAGGAGAACCTGAAGTGACTGGGATCGCTGT
>SKCR01005242.1:0-26005 GCA_019454045.1 Zanthoxylum bungeanum | reverse complement strand
AGGCATCTTCCTGGGATATCAGATCTCACAAAAGGGAATCGAGGTAGATAAAGCAAAGATCGAGACAATAGAAAAATTACCTCCCCCATCAACTGTCAAATGGATTCGCAGTTTTCTCGGACATGTAGGCTTTTACAGGAGATTTATCAAAGACTTCTCCAAGATTGCTAAACCTCTGTGCAATCTGCTAGAGAAAGTGCCTTTCAACTTCACCAAAGAATGCCATGAAGCTTTTGAGATCTTGAAATAGAAGCTGGTCTCTGCCCCCATCATAGTAGTACTGGACTGGACCCTTCCATTTGAGGTGATGTACGATGCTAGTGATTTTGATGTACGTGCAGTTTTGGGACAACGCAAAGTAAAAATTTTCCATAGCAGAACTTTGAATGAAACTCAAATCAACTACACAACAACTGAAAAAGAGTTGCTCGCAGTTGTGTTTTCTTTTGATAAATTCTGCTCCTATCTGCTGGTTCCTAAAGTGGTGGTCTACACAGATCATTCAACAATCAAATACCTGATGCCAAACCTAGATTGATCCATTGGGTGCTTCTGTTGCAAGAATTTGATGTGGTGATCCGAGACAGGAAAGAGACAGAAAACCAAGTGGCACATCACTTATCAAGGCTCGAGAATACAGAAGCAGCTGGCAATGAACTGATAATCAAAAAAACCTTTCCAGATGAACAGTTGTTTGCCATGAAACAGCGGGATGTTCCTTGGTATGCTGACTATGTAAACTATATAGTATCGAGAAAATGGCCATTGGAATGGACACATCAGCAACGAAAGAATTTCTTCAAAGAAGTCAAGTACTATATCTGGGATGAGCCATACTTGTTCAAAAGCCGTGCTGATCAATTACTGAGACGTTGTGTTCCACATGAAGAGGTCAATAGTGTCTTGCAGCATTGTCATTCATCACTATACGGGGGACACTTCAGCGGGAATAAAACAGCAACCAAAGTCCTACAATCACGTGTTGGGTTTTCTAGGTCAAACCAAGATCAATTAAGCAATGAAATGTGTGAATACAAAAAAGTAAAGTAGCGGAAATACTCACTTTGATCGGATTTGCGATGCGACGAACACAAAAACCATTTCTTCCTTGAAGTTTCGGCCAAGCCCTTTGTTGTGCTCCTTGTGTTGATCTTCAAGCTCCAAGCTTTAAGTGTTGATTCCGTGCTCATAGATGGGTTTCCCTATCACATTTGAATGACTCATTGGATGTGCTAGCACCATGAAAAATTTGCAAATAATCTTCCATTTTCTCCTTTTAACTCTCGGCCAATGAGAGAATTTGAGAGAAAAAATGGCACAATTGCCGTGAGATGGAAAGAGAGAGAGGAAATGTTGTATTTGTTTTGTTAAAACAATTACCAAGTCTTTACACCAAAGTCAAACATTTTGGTATATGCTTTCCAAAAGTAATTTGGAGAGAAAAGAGCATTAATTGCTCTCAACCACCTCCATCACCAAAAAGGGGACATGAGACACATCACAAAAAGTGGATGTGACATGTGAGTGACTTGCGATGTGATTTATGGGCCCCACTTGATTCAAAATCCGAGTGGGCCCGCAAACACTCCCGGGCTCGAGTTCGCTAATTTCGAATTAACGAAATTTCTGTTGCGACGTAATTAAATCAAATTTAATTAAATAATTATGCCTAGTAAAATTACTATTCACATCGCTAGCGAATTAATTCTAAATTAACTCGTTCGCTCAAATTAAAATCCAATTTTAATTTCGCGTCGAAATCTAATTTCGTATAATATATCAAATATATTATTTCATCAATTAATTCCAAATTAATCGTTCTCTCTCTTCAAATAGTATTTTATCCCAGATAAAATATCTCCGCAATTAATCCTAGATTAATTTTCTCTCTCTTATAATTAATCCCAGATTAATTATGTTCAAGTCATACGTCATCGGTGAATCTTCGGGAAGCGACCCATGAGATCCCTGGATATGTTGGCAGTAAATCCGGTCATCGGACTATCCGAACATGTACGTACCTAGTACTACGTTTTTACCGATTTACAAGACATGGTTGGCTTTTAGCAAAGTACCATGCCTACCCAATTCTCCAGAAATATTCTTAAAGGAATATTTAATCTTTGTCAGGCGTAGTATACGTAGTATTGCGTATTACAATCCAGTATCGGATGTCACGTGCTAGGCCTGCGGCTGGAATTGTGTCTGCCCCATACGAAGCACATATCGGATCTCTGGTAACTAGTCATATTATCCCGATAGCTGCAGCATACAAGAGTACCAGTTCCTTATCCTACGTGACCATCATCTCCATATGACTGAAGTGATACTTCCATCTTGACATCACACCCAATACACTACGATTCTCAATATACCCAGAAGAGGCGTACACATAACCTTTTAAAGCCCTGGACGATCAAAACCAAAGTATATTGATTGTCGCAAGTATTAGCGATGCAAGTCTTAGGTTAAGACCAAATACACCTACCCTGATTCAGAATTCCATAGACACATAGTCATACTACCAATGGAATTCCGAGGGGTCTATCCAGAGCGAAGCTGTTTCCGTACCATCGGTAAACACAACTTCCTATCACACTTGCATAAGTATCCAATACTTAAGTATCCAATACTTAAATATATGAGAACTATGCTGTTATGCTCCCACAACGCGCACAAGTGCAATACTAGTCTATTCCGCATTATCGATGTCCAATCTCGATAATACTACGATTATGGATGTTTTAATGATTAAACCTTAGTGGATTAATACTGTCTCATATCTTATTAATCCAGAACTAATCATATGGACTTTTATCATTTATATATCCTGATAATCCAATTACAAAAGATAAAAGAGCAATTTCCTTTGTCACATAGTTAATTTGTACAACAACACCATGTTCTGTACAAATAGTGATGCTATGTGTCATAATTGTCCAACAATCTCATAGCGATGATAATGCAACTGCTCAATCAGCAATGCTTGCCGCTATGAATCCACAATTCCGTCGTCAAAACAAGGGGTTGGATCCCTATGAGATGATGGCAAAGTTGCACGATCTTCACCGATCTAACCTTAGATCGCAAAGATACGAGTTGCAGAAGAAGCTCTTCCGGGCTCGCATGTCAGAGGGTACGTCTGTTGAGCACCATGTCTCACAGATGATTGCTGATATTGAGCAGCTCAGACAGATGGGCATAGTCTTCGAGGCTGAGACTTCAGTAGATTTGATCCTACAGTCTCTCCCTGACACTTAGAGTGGGTTCATCATGAACTACAACATGTTGAACCAAGACCAAACTCTTGGAGAGTTGATGTCCACTCTGCGTGAGGCAGAAAATGAGCTCCTTAAGGGCAAGAAGCGCGAGGTGCACTATGCTTCAACATCTAAGACTCCGAGGGCTTGGCCCAAGGCGATTGGAGGTGTTAAGAAGAAGAAGCATAAGAAGAAGGGCAAGGCCAAATCATCAAAGGGTTCTGGGAAACCCAAGGACAAATCCCAAGATGTATGCTTGCAGTGCGGGAAGCGAGGTCACTGGAAGCGTGACTGCCGTGAGTACAAGGCACACATGAAGGAGATTAAAGCGAGCAAGGCACCAGCTACATGTATGTTTGTTATAGAAATAAACATGTCTACTTCTAGTTTTAAAAATTGGATTTTTGATTCTGGTTGTGGTACTCACATATGTACTGATATGCAGGATCTTCGGATTAGCAGGAGACTGGCCTCATGAGAGATTGACCTCCGTGTTGGAAATGGGACGCGAGTTACCGTTTTGGCCGTGGGCACTTATGTTTTGGAACTGCCCTCGGGGCATGTACTTGAACTTATAAACTGTTATTTTGTACCTAGTTTGACTAGGAATATAATTTCTGTATCTATGTTAACCCAATGTGGGTATACTTTTGTATTTAGAAACACCAGGTGTTTTATGTATAAAAATGATATAGAAATTTGCACAGCTGATGCAAATAATGGTATTTATATTTTGAATATAAATCAATCTCAAACATATAATGTAACAAACAAAAGGCTTAAAGTAAGTAACAAAGATGAAACTTATATGTGGAATTGTCGTCTGGGACACATAAACAAGACACATATATCCACGCTTTCGAAGAGTGGGTACTTGGACGGATTTGATCCAAATTCATATGACGTCTGCGAATCTTGTTTATTAGGCAAGATGCCTAAATCACCTTTTAGCGGTAAAGGTGTACACGCCACCGAACTGTTAGCCCTCGTTCATAGTGACGTTTGTGGGCCCATGTCTAGCCAGGCTAGAGGTGGATATGAATACTGCGTAACCTTTATGGATGATGCATCGCGTTTTGGTTATGTGTATCTTATGAGACACAAGTCGGAAACTTTTGAGAAATTCAAAGAGTTTCAACACGAAGTAGAAAAACAGACCGATAAAAGTATTAAGACATTACGGTTGAACCGTGGTGGCGAATACTTGAGCAATGGGTTTCTTGATTACTTGAAAGAATATGGTATTCTTTCACAGTGGACTCCTCCCGGAACACCGCAATTAAACGGTGTGTCCGAACGGAGAAACCAAACTTTGTTAGACATGGTGAGGTCTATGATGAGTCGCACAGAGCTACCTATTTCCTTCAGGGGATATGCATTGAACAGTGCAATACTTATTTTGAATAAGGTTCCGTCAAAGTCTGTTCAACGGACTCCATATGAAATATGGACAGGAAAGAAACCGGGTTTCTCATTCCTAAAGATTTGGGGTTGCTGGGCATACGTCAAACGTTTGGAAGGTACCAAACTAGAACCCAAATCAGATAAATGCCTATTTGTAGGATATCATAGGGAAACCAAATGATTTTACTTCTATCACCCAATAGAGAACAAAGTATTTGTTGCTCTACATACGGTTTTCCTTGAGAAGGAATTCCTAAATGTAGTGATAAGTGGGAGGAAAGTAGAACTCGATGAAAATCGGAGTGATACTGTTCCTGGCACATAATCCTTAACGGAACATGAACAGTCCATCAGGGATGAGACTGTACCACACAAGGACCGCGTAGGTCGGAGAGAGTCAGAAAACAACCTGAGAGGTATGGGTTTCTGATCTCACCTCACGTGGATATTAATCTTATTGAGCAAGACGAGCCGACTACGTATGAGGAAGTGATACAAGGTATCGACTCCGGTTTATGGCAAGGTGCCATGAATTTCAAAATGGATTCCATGTACACCAACCAAGTTTGGACACTGGTTGATGCACCAGAAGGTGTAAAGCCTATTGGTTGCAAATGGGTCTTCAAGAGGAAGACTGACATGGATGGCAACATACAAACGTACAAAGCTAGGCTTGTAGCGAAAGGGTATCATCAACGACATGGTGTCGATTACGACGAAACTTTTTCACCCGTTGCCATGATTAAATCCATTCGCATAATGCTTGCTATTGCTGCATATTTCGATTACGAGATATGGCAGATGGACGTCAAAACCGCTTTCCTTAACGGAAACCTTTTGGAGGATGTTTATATGCAACAACCTGACGGTTTTGTTGTACCTAGACTTGCAAACAAGGTTTGTAAGTTAAATCGATCCATTTATGGATTGAAGCAAACATTGCGTTCTTGGAACCAACGTTTTGATGAGGTCATAAAAGAATATGATTTCGTTCAAAACGAGGATGATCCTTGTGTATATAAGAAGGTTAGTGGGAGCGCACTGACATTCATTGTCCTTTACGTTGACGATGTATTTCTAATTGGCAATGACATTCCCATGTTAATATCGGTGAAAGCTTGGCTTTCATTAAAATTCTCCATGAAAGATCTGGGAGAAGCAGCCTTTATTCTAGGAATAAAGATCTACCGGGATAGATCTAGAAAGCTACTTGGACTCTCCCAGAGCACGTACATTGACAAAGTGTTGAAGAGATTCAACGTGGATCAGTCCAAGAGGGGATTGTTGCCAGTGTCACATGGCGTCACTTTATCTAAGGACATGTGTCCTAAAACTCAAGATGAGAGAGACAACATGATTCGGATACCGTTCGCCTCGGCAGTCGGATCGATCATGTATTCCATGATATATAAGCGACCTGATGTCTCCTATACTTTGAGCTTGTGTAGTCGCTATCAGGCCGATCCAGGTGATAGTCACTGGATGGCGGTTAAGAATATCCTAAAGTATCTTAGACGAACTAAGGATTCTTTCTTAATCTATGGAGATGGAGGACTTGAGGTAACTAGGTATACTGATGCAAGTTTCCAAACCGATAAAGACGACTGTAAGTCACAATCAGAGTACATATTTTGTTTGAATAACGGAGCAGTAAGCTGGAAATCTTCCAAGCAAGAGACTGTTGCCGATTCAACAACAGAAGCGGAGTATATTGCTGCAGCTGAAGTAGCAAAATAGGCAGTTTGGATCCGAAAATTCCTAATTGGATTAGGAGTAGTTCCGTTAGCAGCTGAGCCCGTTCCATTGTATTGTGACAATAACGGGGCTATATCGCAGGCTAAGGAACCGCGGTCTCATCAACGATCCAAGCATGTTCTTCGACGTTTCCATCTGATTCGTGAGATCATACATCGTGGCGATGTGAAGATCAAGAAGGTCGCATCAGATGACAACATTGCAGATCCGCTGACGAAAGCTATTCCTCAACAAAATTTTGAGCGACATGTACATAGTTCAGGTATTAGATGCTTGAGTGACTGGCTATAGGCCAAGTGGGAGATTGTTAGATAATTATGACCCATATCGTCACTATTTGTAAAAGACATTGTGGTTTTTGTACAAATTAATTATGTAACAATGAAATTGCATTTTATCATTTTGTAATTTGATTACTTAAATATATAAATGATAAAAGTCTCTATGATTAGTTCCAGATTGATAAGATATGGGACAGTATCAATCCATAAAGGTTTAATAATTAAATATCCCTAGTCGTAGTATTATTGAGACTGGACATCGATAATACGGAATAGACTAGTATTACACTTGTGCGTGTTATGGAAGCGTAACGGCATAGTTCTCATATATTTAAGTATTGGATACTTATGCAAGTGTGATAGGAGGTTGTGTTTACCGATGGTACAGAAACAGCTTCGCTCTGGATAGACCCCGCGGAATCCCATTGGTAGTATGACTATGTGTCTATGGGAATCCGCATCAGGGTAGGTGTATTTGGTCTTAACCTGAGACTTACATCGCTAGTACTTGCGACAATCAATACGCTTTGGTTTTGGTCGTCCAGGACTTTAACAGGTTCTGTGTACGCCTCTTCTGGGTTTATTGAGAATCGTAGTGTATTGGGTGTGATGTCAAGATGGAAGTATCACTTCAGTCATATGGAGATGATGATCACGCAGGGATACATAATTAGTACTCTAAATGGTTGCAACCATCGGGATAATATGACAAGGTCATGATTATCCGATTTAAAGAGACTAGTTGCTTGTAATCCGATATATGCTTCGTACGGGGCAGACACTATTCCAGCCCCAGGCCTTGCATGTGACATCCGATACTGGATCGCTATACGCAATACTACGTATACTACGCCTGATATAGATTATATATTCCATTAAGAATATTTCTGGAGAATTGGGTAGGCACAGTGCTTTGCTAGAAGCCAACCATGTCTCTTAAATCGGTAAAAACGTAGTACGGGGTACGTACGTGTTCGGATAGTCCGACGACCGGATTTACTGCCAACATATCCAGGGATCTCTTGGGTCGCTTCCCGAAGATTCACCGATGACGTATGATTCAAGCATAATTAATCTGGGATTAATTAAGGAGAGATTTTATCTGGGATATAATACTATTTGAAGAGAGAGAACTATTAATTTGGAATTAATCGATAAAATAATATATTTGATATATTAAACGAAATTAGATTTCGACGCGGAATTAAAATTAGATTTTAATTCGGGCAAACAGATTAATTTAGAATTAATTCGCTAGCGACGTGAATAGTAATTTTGCTTGGCATAATTATTTTATTAAATTTGATTTAATTACATCGTAACAGAAAATTTGTTAATTCAGAATTAGCAAACCTAAGCCCGGGAGTGTTTTCGGGCCCACTCGTATTTCGAATCAAGTGGGGCCCACATGTCACATCATTAGTCACATCACTTGTCACTTTGAGTGATGGGTTTTGGTGAGAATGATTTTAACTTGTTTTACACTCCAAGTTAAAGTGACATGATTGACTTATTACCAAAAATTTGGTAAACCTTTAATTTGATTTTTGAAATCAAATACATAAAAGAAATCAAGTCAACACACTCCATTACTCTCTCTCATTCACACAAATTAGCAAAAAAAAAATTGGACTCTCCCATTTTTCTTTCACTTTGCCGAATACACAATGGAAGGAAAAGGTGATTTTGTCGTAAAATTACCAAGATCTAGCACTCTAAAGAATCAATACAAGGTGATAGGGAAACTAATCTTAGAGCTTGGAATCCTTTGAAAAAGCTTGGAGCTTGGAGACCTACACTTGGAGACCACCTTGGCCGAATACTACAAGAGGACTTCGAGTTCATTTTTCTTCTCAAAACATCTCAAATCCGTTCAATGTAAGTGTGTTTCCGCCTCACTTCATTTTTTATTCATTCTTTTCATTGTTCAAATATGATATTGGGACTATATTAGAAACTAAAAGTACCATCGGTAAACACAACCTCCTATCACACTTGCATAAGTATCCAATACATAAATATATGAGAACTATGCCGTTATGCTCCCACAACGCGCACAAGTGCAATACTAGTCTATTCTGCATTATCGATGTCCAATATCGATAATACTACGACTAGAGATGTTTTAATGATTAAACCTTAGTGGATTAATACTGTCTCATATCTTATTAATCCGGAACTAATCATATGGACTTTTATCATTTATATATCCCGGTAATCCAATTACAAATGATAAAAGAGCAATTTCCTTTGTCACAGAGTTAATTTGTACAATAACACCATGTTCTGTACAAATAGTGATGCTATGGGTCATAATTGTCCAACATCACGTTTCTTCTGGCCCACTTTGTTCAAATATGCTTACTTATTTGCTCTTTAATGTGGCATGTGCCAAAGAACGAGAAATATTTCGAGGAGAAATGAAAGACCTCTGCAAAATATTCTGGAAGTGGAGATATTTGATGTATATGGGATTGATTTTATGGGACCTTTTGTTCCATCATTCAGAAACTTGTACGTACTAGTTGCAGTAGACTACATCTCCAAATGGGTTGAAGCAATAACACTGCCATCAAATGATTTAAAAGTGGTGATAAAATTCCTTAAAAAGAATATTTTCACTCGCTTCGGAACACCTCGGGCAATTATCAGTGATGGAGGCACACATTTCTGCAACAGATATTTCGATGCATTCCTATCCAAATATGAAGTTACTCATAAAGTTGCCACTGCCTACCATCCGCAGTCAAATGGACAGGTTGAAGTTTCAAACAAGGAGATCAAAAGAATCTTGGAGAGAACCGTTGTATCAACAATGAATGATTGGTCTACAAAACAAGATGACGCACTATGGGCCTACCAGACAGCTTACAAGACACCCATTGGTATGTCCCCATATCGAATGGTGTTTTGGAAAGTGTGCCATCTACCAGTGGAGCTTGAACACAAAGCGTACTGGGCACTGAAGAAGTTAAATCTTGATCCACAAGCAGCAAGAGAGAAACAGCTCCTCTAACTTAACGAATTGGAGGAATTTCGCCTACAGACTTATGAGAATGCCAGATTATACAAAGAAAAGACCAAGAAATAACATGATCAAAAAATAGTGCGCAATAACTGGAACCAAGACATCATGTGTTGTTATACAATTCAAGGTTGAAACTTTTCCCTAGAAAGCTGAAGTCAATGTGGTCATGTCCATTTGTGATTACTCAGGTTTTACCATATGGAGCTGTTGAATTACTTGATCCCAACACCAACGATACATTCAAAGTTAACAGCCAGCATGTCAAGTAATACTGGGGAGAATCGTTTGAGCGACAAAAAGAAAGTGTCACATTTTTAGATCCAGCCTAATGTTCGGGCATTCATGTCTAGCTGACGACGTTAACTTAGCGCTAGCAGGGAGGCAACCCCATGCAAATTGTGAATATATTCAGATTTGGTGTGTTTTTTTATGTGTGTTTAATTTTTGTAGGTAAAGTCACATATCAGGATGGAAGATGTTCTCGTAAATCTTCACAAGCAATTTCATTCTCTCCCTCAAAACTCTCTCATGAAAGTCTACAAATATCGCTTGGAATGAATGAGACTTCTGATGATCAAAGGGATTCCTAATGACAATTGTTGGATTATTAAAGCACGGGTCTGATTGGCAGGTGAGTCATCTGACTCTTTTGTGTCATATCTGCCTGGTTTAGGAAGAAGCACCTATGCTAAAAAGAGAAGAGATAAAAGAATAAGTGTTTGCTATAAATGTGCATTCATGACATGAAACACTCGTTTTTGTTCCTTAGGAATGGTGTCTGATAACCGTGAAGATAAAATTAAATTCATTAAGGATGGCTTGAGTAAGGAGTCTTTGGATGACATATCATTGACTCTTGAGACGCATCCCAGTGGATATGTGCATCACGTAATTCCCATGTTACATGCACAATTCCTAAAAGAAATACAACATTTAAGTCTCGGGAATTTGACTATAAAATACCCTGTTTGCCAATTTATAAGAAAATTGGATGGGAAGCTTGTCCCTGACGCATATACGTCATTCAACCCGTTACTTCTTGTAAATATTATTATCTCTTTGTATTTATCTAATAATTGTGATTTGTTTTGTTATTTTATTTTATTTTCCCCGACATGATCCATAATTTTTGACTTTCACGATATATTTTACTTTTTACCTAATAATTGTCATTTAGCAGGTACTAGTGCGATTATTACTCACCCTTTTTCAGGTTCTATAAATTCAACTCATCATTGCACTCTTGAAGGCATCCAGACTTGAGAAAAAAATACATCAAAAAATGGAAGCAACTTCAAAAAGACGTGTTGCAAATATTGTGTGTTTTACGATACTAGTACTGGTTCTAAACCAGAATTCGTAGCGGCAGCATAGGAATTGGTCGAGTCATAGCTGAAAGGAATATGCACCTAGTATATGGTGGTGGAAATCTTGGACTAATGAGGTACGTTTCAAGGGCCGTACAGGAAGGAGGTAGTCAAGTTCTGAGAATCATCACAAAACCCTTGGTAGAGGCGAATCTGATAGTACCATCAAACGGAGAGGAACTTATCGTGCCAGGTATGTCCGAACGACTTGTGGAAATGATTAACCGTGCTGATACTTTTATTGCTTTGCCAGGTGGCTTAGGTACGATGGAGAAAAGTTTTACCGTACTATCTTGGGCGAACCTGAACATACATCAGAAACATATTGGATTGTTTAAAACGCTGATGGATTTTATGATTTTCTTTGTGTGTTTCTTGATGATGCCCGGAGAAATGGGTTCGTATCAAAGCATGTAAAAGAAATCTTCTTCACTTCCCGAACTGCCATGATTTAATTGACCAAATTTTAGCCTTTGAACCACAAATTGACCCTATTTTTTCCAAGATAAACTGGTCTGATAATGATCGTGGTAAGAAGTGTCGGATAAATCTGGATCTTAACCTTTAATTTTTTTTTTTAGATGTAGAATTTCAGTTAACCAGGTATTGTTTATAAACTCTTCTTCTACTTTTTAAGACATTGGGGACAATGTCTCATTTAGGTTTGGGGGAGGGGAATAGTTGACTAGTATCTTGTTTTTATTTTTCGATTTTTAATAAAAAAATTCAAAAAAATTTTAGAAAAAATTAAAAATATTTTGTGTTTTTGTGTTTTTAACTTGACTAATCAAGTGAAATTGGTGTGAGATAACTGTGTAAGAAATTTACACTCCCACTGCTCTTGCTGAAACGGCATCCCCTGTCCTGACCCTCATAGTGTAGTCATCTTCAACAAGGTCCCTCTATGAGTCAAGTAGCTGTAAAGAAAACATGGTTAGTGGCTCCAGAGTCAACAATCCAGGCTGATTTATCATCCTCCACAAATAGAGATTCGATAACGAGTAAATCATATTTACCTATTTCCTTTTTCTCCTTCAACTCAGCAAGGTATTTATGACAATTCCTTTTCCAATGCCCATTCTTGTTGCAGTGGAAACATTTTCCCTTGGGCTTAGCATCCTTGGAGCCTTTCTTGTTTTTCTTCTTCATGGGTTTTGCCTTAGCCTTCCCAGTGCTATTCTTCTTCATCGTTGCAGATTTAGAAGACTCGGCAATATTTTCCTCAGCATCAGACTTACGAGGATCCACAAGCATGGACTCGTAATGAGTGAGCTCATGAAGCAGTTGGGTCAAAGTAAAAGTCAACTTGTTCATAACATAGTTTCTTTTAAACTACAGGAAACTCTTCTAAAGAGTTTCCATAATCATTGTCACCCGGCTACGCTCGTCAATATGAGCTCCATGGGTTTCAGCAGTGTTGAGATAGGTCATCATCCTCAAGATGTGCTCTCGGACTGATGTCCCATCCTTCATCCTAGCAGTCATCGCTGAGACCATGGCCTCATGACGTTGACACTCCGAAGGCTGCCCAAACATGCCCTGCAACGACTCCATCATCTGAGATGCTAAAGCCATAAGTTTATGCTTTGCAGCAAAAACCTAAGACATCCCTGCTAGCAAGTAGCGGCGGGCTTTCTCATTAGCTGCGACCCATTTCTGGTAGGTATCGCATACAACTTGGCCAGCATTTCTGGCCGGCTCGGGAGGACTCTCCTCCGTCAGGACAAACTTTAGGTCTTCGCAGACCAGGATATCGCTCATGTTACTTTTTCACTTAACATAATTTTCTCTCGTTAATTTATCGTTTGAGAGTATGGAAATAATTGGAGAAACCATGGCTGAAAAATAAAATAAACATGCATTTAACATTCATTCATCGCATATTAAAATCATCAAATAATTTTGGCATAAAATTAAACATGATGCATGAATCCATGAATAACGAATTAGAAACCTAAGAGAATTACTATGCCACGGAAATCTATCATCCCACAAGTAAGTGCTGTCGTAGGGTAGGTCAAGTACTTGCATGATAGATCGAGACAATCTCAGTCGATTAATATATGCGGGAATAACTCTTATTCCTATATTAAACAACTACCGTTTCATTCGATCAAAGAATTTTATTAATAGTTAATTATTCCTTTGTGAGTGTGACCCACTGTTTCGGGATTTTTGGACTTAACGAGTGAAGTGCCGCCGTAAGGTAGGTCAGTTCACAAGATACATCCAGAATCCCTATCATCTCAGAATCCAAACCTGATATTGGCCCAAAATGGACACCATCCATAGGGGGACGAAAGCAAAGCCGTCTCGAGGCGCCTTTTGAATCTCACGTTTTCGAACTAATAACGGAGATCGCGGGATATACTGTCGTATATCCCTCTCTCACTCACTATTTTAAAATTAAGGTTTCTATTTATAAAATATCTAATATTTTATTTAACTAGTGTGAATAAATTTATGGCGGCAAAATCATAACTTTTATTTACATTAATTCACCATTAGTGACCTAACCAATTTTAACTCTTAAAATTATATCACTAATTATATATTAGTCTCTACTAATTATACCACTCAATTAAACTAATTTAATTAGAGTTATATTAGTGACCTATTATATTTTAACTCTTAAAATATTAGAACACTAATAGGTTCAAAATTTTAGAATCCTAAAATGGTCAAGATTTATATTAAACTATTTAATTAATCTTAGTGCATTATAAAATCCAATGGTACTTGGAATTGTATCCCGAGTGCAGACCATATTACCGTCCATTGGATTCAGGTATGGAATTTATGTTCGAGCTTCCATCCTATATACCAATGGAATTTATTTTGCACTTATTAAGCCCAATATATTAGAATTCAAATTTTAAACCATAAAACTAATTAATCAAATTAATTATTTTCTTATGCATATCATAATCTAATTCAAACATTTTAATCACATAAAATCATATTTCATGTCTATAATGACTATGCATCCAATGCATGTTATGGCATGTAAAATGCAAGAGTAGACACCCTAAGCTATATGACATGTTATTCAAACAATTCGAATTAAACAAATATATAACATAAAATATTTTGCATTGATCAGACTCTTATTTCTCCTATACTAATCTAATTAGTACAAAAATACCCAGGCATCCCTTGGTCTTCAAATCACACTCCAAGGTGGTGTTGGCTCCTTTTGTGACTTCGGTGCTACAAATTACAACAATTGAAATTTTACATTGGAAAATAAAAATTACAACAATTGTAAACAATGGTCTTATGGACTTGCATCCCAAAATCAAAACCAACTAAAAATAAGAGCCGGAAATATTTACGACCAATGCAAAATCCATTCATCACATGAAAATAATAATGATTCATCATATGAATATTATATTGTGCCTACTCATCTAAACATACATATAATATTTATAACTCATATAAACATATTAAAAACAGTAACTTTAAATGAAAAGAGAAGGGTTAAGAACACTTTTCAACCTGCTCTCGATGCCAATTGTAGGAAACACTTTCCTCGCGCAGCGGAAACGGTTTAGGTACACGGATCATACTTGAAAAAATTTATATGCCCTTCTCCTTTAATTGCTGTATGGAACCAGCAGTACCACTAAATTTTTGCTATTGTTTTAAGAAAAATTTCAGCCTCGAAATAGCCCTCGAATAGCATCACAAAATCGGACTGTTTTAGCACCCGAAATGCGCCCAGCACACTCCCGAACAGCCCCTGAACTCTCATGGACAGTGGCTATGTTTTGGTTCTGATTTTTCACTTGAAAATAGCCCCAACATAGCCCCGAATGACCACAATTCACTTGAAAATAGCCCCAACATAGCCCCGAAGGACCACAATATGTTCCCCAAAAAATATGGATTAAAATGAAACCAAATCGGGTTCCGTTTCACCAAGCAAAGGGGCGACAATGAGCAATATGTAACCTCACTGCCGTGAATAAGAAAATAAGATGAAGATGAAGAAAAGTTCGACACCACAAAGTCTTCCTAGCTATGTCTCGTTACCAATGGAAACTTGTGTGGGAAAGACTTACAAAATAATCTCTAAACTATTTAGTGATTAAGTCACACATCAACTTTTGTTTTCTTTTCTTCTTTTTCTTTCTCAACAATTGAGAGGTTTTGGAAGAAGATCAAAAGGTGGCTAGGGTTAGAATGAGAGGCTTTTTAAAATAAAAATCATATTTTCCTTTTTATACTTAGGGTTTTAAGTTTACAAAATAAAACAAAACCATACATATTCCTCCTAGTGTATTTTTTGCCAAGGGGTTTATTTTTCAATAATTTTGTAAGATCCAATATTAAATTCCATAAAGAAAATATATGTTACAAAAACTAATAAGTTATTACCTTTCAAAAAGGTGTAACTTCCAAAATAAATCCAAGGGTTTCGAAAACCCAAAATTTGGAATTCCTATTTAACCTTACATTAAATAAAATCTGGATTTCTAATTTGACCTCACATTAAATTATATCATATATAATTTAATACATTTGTTTTAATCTCTTATATTTAATAAAACTATATATTACTTTTAATATAAAGTTTCAAGTGTGACAAAATAATATTATGAATCATATTAATAATATTTATACCTTTGTGAATATATAATTGGACTATCCAATTATACTAAATCTGCTATAGTATATCGAGCTAGCAGGGGGACCAAATGGACCTACGGTTCTGAGCTCCAATAATCTCGAAATATTAATTAAGCTCTTAATTAAATATTCAGAATTATTAACTGTAACATCCCAAGTCTGGGAGATGTTACCGGCAAGGGATAGCAGTACTAACCCCATAAGCCTCTGACTTTCGACTATATTCTATATTAGTGAACTGTCTAAATGCAAAGTCATGCGCAGGGACCATGACCCAACCCAACATCATAAATACTTTTATTACATATAACTGTGTACTCAAAATATACTTTTCTTTATAACTCTTAATGGATACCTATAGTGACTTATATAACACTAATGAATGCATACAACTTTACTTGACTCTGACTCGACTCTGAATTGGTGGACTCCAACCCAAGTGACTGCACTAGTATCCGTCCTTCTGAGCTCGTCCTCCGAGAAACCTGCAAGTTATAGAAACTGGAGTGGGGGTTAGATCGCTATACGATCTAAGTGAGTGGACTAAAAACGAAAAACTATTATAAAACATTTAGTTCTAAAATTGAAAACTCTTAAAATAACTTTATAAGAAAACTGGTTTCTTTTTTTTAAAACTCTAAACTTCTTTCTAAAATCTCTTATAAAACATTTGTTTCGGGAAAACTTTCCTTTCTAAAAGCTCTTTTGAAAACCGTATCTGAAATCTGAAAACTCTATCTGAAATCTGTATATCTATATGAAAAACTTGACGTATGAGGGCATTACGTATCACAGTCCCCCCATATGTCTAACTGTAGCCAACAGTAAAATCTATGACTTTGGGGTGTTTGGTTTCTAATATAGTCCCAACATTATTCAAGCAATGAAACAATGTGAATACTATAAAGAAGTATGCGGAATCATACTTACAATGATCGGATTTGCGATGCGTTGAACACAAAACTTTTGCTCCATTCCTTGAAGCTCTCGGCAATGGCCTTGTTTGTGCTCCTTGTATTTTCGGTCAACCCCCATGTGTGCTTCAAGCTCCAAGCTTTGTAAATGGATTCCATGCTCAAGGGTTTGTTTCCCTATCACATTGGATGACTCTTTAGTGTGCTAGCACTTGAAAAATTTTCCACAAATCTTCCTTTGCTTCTTGCTAACTCTCGGCTTTGAGAGAAATTGAGAGGGAAAAATTTGGCCCTTGGCCGAAAGTTTTAGGGAGAGAGATAAGAGTTGTTTTGTATTTATTTTCTAAAAACAAATTATGCCAAAAGTGTTTTCCAAAATTTGGTATTAGCCTTTCAAAAAGTCAAACAAATTTTGGAGCCAAAATGACAATTAATGCCCTCAACAACCACTTTCATGAATAGTGACAAGTTGTCATTCACCAAAAGGTGACTTGACATCCATCACTAGATTGACATGCGATGTGATGAGCGATGTGACTTGCGGCCGCATTTGATTCTAAATCGGAGTGGCCTCGCAAACACATCCCAGGCTCGGGTTCGCTAATTCCGAATTAACGAATTTTCGTTGCGACGTAAGTAAATCAAATTTAATTAAATAATTTTGCCTAGCAAAAATACTATTCACGTCGCTAGCGAATTAATTCTAAATTAACTCGTTCGCCCGAATTAAAATCTAATTTTAATTCCACGTCGAAATCTAATTTCGTTTAATATATCGAATATATTATTTTATCGATTAATTCAAATTAATCGTTCTCTCTCTTTAAATAATATTTTATCCCAGATAAAATATCTCAGTAATTAATCCTAGATTAATTTTCTCTCTCTACTAAATAATCCCAGATTAATAATGTGCGAGTCATATGTCATCGGTGAATCTTCGGGAAGCGACCCATGAGATCCCCGGATATGTTGGCAGTAAATCCGGTCGTCGGACTATCCGAACACGTACGTACCTAATACTACGTTTTTACCGATTTACAAGACATGGTTGGCTTCTAGAAAAGCACCGTGCCTACCCAATTCTCCATAAATATTCTTAAAGGAATATGTAATCTATATCAGGCGTAGTATACGTAGTATTGCATATTGCGATCTAGTATCGGATGTCACGTGCTAGGCCTGGGCTGGAATTGTGTGTGCCCCGTACGAAACACATATCAGATCTCTGGTAACTAGTCTCTGTAATCGGATAAACATGACCTAGTCATAATATCCAGATAGCTGCAGCATATAAGAGCACCAGTTCTGTATCCTACGTGATCATCATCTCCACTATGACTGGAGTGATACTTCCATCTTGACATCACACCCAATACACTACGATTCTCAATATACCCAAAAGAGGCATACACAGAACCGGTTAAAGCCTTAGACGACCAAAACCAAAGTTTATTGATTGTCGCAAGTATTAGCGGTGCAAGTCTCAGGTTAAGACCAAATACACCTACCCTGATTCGGACTCCCATAGACACAGTCATACTACCAATGGGATTCCGAGGGGTCTATCCAGAGCGAAGCTGATTTCGTACCACCGGTAAACACAACCTCCTATTACACTTGCATAAGTATCCAATACTTAAATATATGAGAATTATGCTGTTATGCCCCCATAACACGCACAAGTGCAATACTAGTCTATTCCGCATTATCGATGTCCAATCTCGATAATACTCCGACTAGGGATGTTTTAATGATTAAACCTTAATGGATTGATATTGTCTCATATCTTATCAATCCGGAACTAATCATATGGACTTTTATCATTTATATATCCTTGTAATCTAATTAAAAAATGATAAAAGAGCAATTTCCTTTGTCACATAGTTAATTTGTACAACAACACCATGTTCTGTACAAATAGTGATGCTATGGGTCATAATTGTCCAAAAATCTCCCACTTGGCCTATAGTCAATCACTCAAGTGTCCTACACCTAAACTATGTACGGTTCGCTCAAACTTCTGCTCAGAAAAATGCTTTCGTCAGCGGATTTGCAAAGTTATCATCTGATGTGATTTATTCGATCATCACATCGCCACGATGTATGATCCGAACGAATCAGATGAATAGTTGAAGTATATACTTTGATCGTTGATGAGACCATTAATTCTTTAGCCTGTGCTGTAACCTAGCTCAGCTGCTAACAGAACTACTCCTAATCTAATTAGGATTATATAGATCCAAAGTGCTTATATTGCTGCCTCAGCTGCAGCAATATTCCGCTTTTGTTGTTTATTCGGTAACAGTATCTTACTTGGAAGATTTCCAGCTCACTGTTTTGTTATTCAATATATATTTAGTACCGTTATTACGACTTATAGTCGTATTTTTCGGTTAGGAAACTTGCAGCAGCGAATCCAGTCACTTCAAGTTCTCATTCTCCATAGTCTAAGAAAACATCATTAGCTTTTCTAAGATACTTAAGGATGTTCTTAATATCAATCCAGTGACTATCATTTGGATTGGCCTGATTGTGACTCCATGTGCTCAAAGCATATGAGACACCAGGTCACGTACATTTATTTCAATGTACGAGTTCTCGGAGAGTGCCAACAACCTTTAGATCTATCCCAGTAGATCTTTATTCCTAGAATAGAAGTTGTTTCTCCCAAGTATTCTATGAGAATTTTTCATGAAAGCCAAGCTTTCACCGATTGTATTATGGGAATGTCATTTCCAAGAAATGATATGTCATCATTATGTAGGACAATCACTGTTAGTGCGCTCCCACTAACTTCCTTATAGACACAAGAATCATTTTCATTTTGAATTAAATCATATACCATTATGATTACATCAAAACGATATAGTTCCAAGAACGCAATGCTTGCTTCAACCCATAAATGGATCGAATTAACTTGCAAACCTTGTTTGCTTGTTTTGGTATGACAAAACCATCAGGATGTTGTAAACATCCTCCCAAAGATTTCCGTTAAGGAAATCGATTTTGACGTTCAGCTGCCATATTTCATAAATGAAACATGCAGCATTAGCAAACATTATCCAAATGGATTTAACCATGGCAAAAGTTAAAAGGTTTCGTCTTAATTGACACAATGTTGATGACGATACCTTTTCGCTACAAGCCTAGCTTTGTACGTTGGTATGTTGCCATCCATGTATGTCTTCCTTGAAGACTAATATAGTACCAATAGGCATAATGCCTTCCGGCATCAACTAGTGTCCAAACTTAGTTGGTATACATGGAATCCATTTCGGACATCATGGCACTTTGCCATAATAGGTAGTCGATACCTTGTATCGCTTCCTCATACGTAGTCAGTTTGTCTTCCTCAATAAGATTGACATCTACATGAGGTGAGATCAGAAACCCATACCTCCCAGGTTGTTTTCTGACTCTATCTGACTTACGCGGTTCTTGTGTATTCAAAGATTATTTGTACAGTTTCATCCTTGATGAACTGTTTGTGTTCCATTTAGACTCGGTGCCTGGAACAGTATTACTCCAATTTTCACATCGAGTTTTACTTTCCTCCCACTTACCATTGCATATAGGTATTCCTCTTAGGAAAACCGCATGGTGAGCAACAATTACATTGTTCTCTAGTGAGTTGTATAAGTACTATACTTTGGTTTCCCTAGGATAACCTACAAATTAGGCACTTATCCAATTTGGGTTCTATTTTGGTATCATCCAAACATATGCCTAGCATTCCCAAATCATCAGGAATGAGAAAACCCGGTTTCTTTCATGTTCATATCTAATATGAAGTCTGTCAAACAGATTTTTATGGAACTTTATTCGAAATAAGTTTTGCACTGATTAATGCTTATCCCCAGAAGGAAAATGGTAGCTCAGAGCGACTCATGATTAACCTTATTATGTCCAACAAGGTTCGGTTTCTCAGTTCGGACACACCGCTCAATTGAGGTGTTCCGGGAGGAGTCCATATTGAAAGAATACTATAATCTTTCAAATATTCGAGAAACTTATTGCTTAAGTATTTTCCACCACGGTCTAACCGTGACGGTTTAATACTTTAGCCGATCTGTTTGTCTACTTCGTGTCGAAACTCTTTGAATTTATCAAAAGTTTCCGTCTCGTGTTTCAAAAGAAACACATAACCATAACGCGATGCCACATCCATAAAGGTTACGAAGTATTCATATCCACCTCTAGCCTAGCTAGATATGGGCCCACTTACGTCACTATGAACGAGGGCTAACAGGTCGGTGGCACTTGTACTTTTACCAAGTAAGAAGTGTTTTTTAGGGGCACTTTCCTAATAAACTGGATTCGTAGACTTTATTTGAATAGAATCAAATCTGTCATAGTATCCACTCTTCAAAAGTGTGGATATACGAGTCTCGTTTAATGTGTCCTAGACAACAAAGCCACAAATAAGTCTCATATGATTAATTTAGTTTGAGCTATTTGTTTGTCATGTAGTATGTTTGATATTATATATTCAAAATATAAATACTGTTATTCACATCTAATGTGTTTATCTCAATATCATCTTTATAAAATAAAACACTTTAGTGTTCTAGAATATAAAGGTATACTCGCAACGATTTATACTCTGATATATAGATAATGTTTCTAGTCAAACTAGTTACATTTTAACAGTTTCCTAATTTAAGTACACACCCAAAGGGTAGTTCCTAAACTTAGGTTTCTACGGTTAAAACAGTGACTCTCGTCCCGTTTCCGATTCGCAGATCAATCTCAACTGAAGTCAGTCTCCTGCTTATCAGCAGATTCCGCACATATAGTTCATATTTATGTACCACATCTAGTATCAAAATATAATTTTGAAACTAATAGTGAACATGTTTATGACAAACATTCTTGAAGCCGGAGCCTTGCCCCTATTCACTTCCTTCATGTCTGCCTTGTCCATACGGCAATCACGCTTCCAGTGACCCCGTTTGCCACAGTTTAGGCAGACATCTTGGGATATGTCCTTTGTCTTCGTAGAAGACTGTGATGATTTTGCATTTGCCCCTTTTAGAAGCTCTGGCTGTGCCTCCTAGAGCATAGCCATCAACTCTCCAAGAGTTTACTCTTGATTCATAATGAATCTGCCCCAGCTTTCTGGTAGAGACTATAAGATCAAATCTTTGGTAGTCTCGGCCACGTAGGCAATGCCTAGCTAACCTAGTTGATCGATGTCAGCAATCATCTGCGACACCTAGTGCTCGACAGATGTACCCTCTGACATACACGAGCTAAAGAGCTTCTTATGCAATTTGTACTTCTAAGATCTAAGAATAGATCTATGAAGATCTTTAATTTCAACATCATGGTACAAGGATCTAATCCTTAACTTTGACGACGGAATTAAAGTGTCATTGCATCAAGTATAAAGGATTGAGCACTAAAGTTATCATCACATGAATCTTCAAAAGATCATGTTCTACTATTTGCTCAACTCCGGGCTTAGGCCCAAGATGTTGCTCTATCAAATAGAATAACTTCTTAGTTTCCAAGACTATCCTGAAGTTTTATTCCCAATCTGAAAATTAAAGCCGTTTAATGACATTTTCTCCCAGGATTATGTTTTAAACACTAATCTTTCAGTTATCTTGATTGCTAGTCCAACTATCCAATCAACGATTTAAGGTACTATTTAATATAATGATTACTATAGTGTAACTATATAATCAACTATAATTTAATTATTTAAATTCAAATATATTGATTACTATAATCCAATTATATAATCAACTATAATTTGAAGTAGTTTGAATACAGTCCAACTGTTTTAGTTAAAACAATGATATTAGTCCAACTAATATTTTCGAGTACTGACGAAAAATTGAAATGAGCACGTATTGGCAAGTATCTAAACGAAATTGCAAATTTAATACTTGCCTCCCACTATTTTTCGGCGAGCCTCTAACCATCTGTTGAGTACTCGGGAAACCTTGTTTCCTAGTGGGCTAGGATCCCGTTAAATAACACACAACCTTGACTTTGGCCAACAAATTGTATGATATTTAACTAGGTAGATCTCTAAGATCAATTGGATCTCATCCAATTCCTAGATCCAGTAGGTGGACATCCAAGTCCGAAATATATCTTATATATTCAATATATCCAATATATTCCCTAACCTTTTTCCTCTGAATCAATTAAGCCTTGGCTTTGGCACAACAAACTTAATGATTCCAGTTAAGCGGGACCCATTGACTTTGGAAAGCTTCGTAATCGATGTCGATGGACAAGAAGTGATCTTGACTTTGGCCAACAAATCACAACTTGGACAAGACATGCGATATGGAACAAAGCCTTCATGATTCAAACACATCCGCGATGGACAAATGCCTTGACTTTGGCAAACAAACCAGTGCCAATCTTGGATCTTGAGTAAGAATCACTCAATGGAAGGAAAACGCTTAATATTTGTTGAAGGTTTTTTCGCGTAATTGGAAACCAATTAATTATCTTTGTTAAGGTCTCATCATACACCCTTAAACATGCATTCTAAAAACATAATAAGGCGCGTAAATAAATTAATAATGATATGCGGATGGATTTTAAAACACTTTGTTCCTAGACAAATCTCTCCATTTCCTCTTCCTCTCTCTCTCCCGCTAGCACAAATCTTACTTCTACCTAATTACATAACACTTCTAAAGAAACCTCATTTACATTGAGGGGAATAGGTGAGAAGAGAAATACAAAGAGTCAAGAGGTAATAGGCTGGACACGCAGGTCCAATTTAATAAATTCTAAATTTATTACAACAATTTCCAAAATGCCCTCACCCATCTAATATCCATCCGATATACATTATTCATACATCACATCCATGTATTCACACAAATCATGTTATCACATCTAATCCAATTAATTATTCTGAAATTAATGACCATCCAATGTTCAAACAACGATTTGATTTGCGAGAGTCAAACTCGTTTTAAGAATAAGTACTCAAAGTACAAATTCTCGAATTATATTAAATTACAACATTAAATCCAATTTAATTTGTATTCAATACTAATTCTATATTTAATTCCAAATTAAATAATTACACCTTTTAATGAGCCTTTGCGACTTAGATTCTAAATCTAATCTTTACGGGTCTCAAAGCCCAATTAACATCTAATGTCAATTTAATTAAAGTCCAATGGGCTTTCAATTAATTTATAAGGCATGGACTTTGGCAACCAAAGCCCAATAAGGAATCACCCTTTTGCCAAAAATCAATTTAGGCCCATTAGGCCCAATTAAAATTTTAAAGGTCCATTATATTATATTTGGACTTTATGGATATGGTTTTGGGCCCAATTGGATCCAACCAATTAACCTAAACCAAACTTGGCCCAACCAAGCCCATTAAGCCCAAATACAACTTTATAAGCCCAATTCCAAATTAAGCCCAATTAATTAAATTACAAAATTCCAAATTTCACAATTAAATTAATCAAAGTGCATTAGCCAATAATTAATTACTTAAATCAACATTTCTAAAACACCAATTTACTTAATTAATCATGATTATTATCATCAACACATGTCCAACTTATTGAATCAAAAAATCAATCATTTTCCATGCTTCTAAGTCATGGCAATTAGGGGATTTATGTCTGATTTCGATTTTAATCCAATTAAATCTTAAATCAACATTTCCCAAGTCTTTCAAACTCATCCAATGATTCAAAAAACAAAATCACCATGACATTTAGGGCACCAATGACATTCGGCCAAGCCAAATTTTGGGGAAAAAATTATCCAATTCAATTTTCATCAAATTGATCATGCATAACACTATGTTATCATCATTCAAGTATATTCAAACAATCAATTTCATCCAAACATGCTCAAATCAATTTTACCCAATTTTACCCTAATTCATTTTCATGCTTAAATAAGGCTCTGATACCATTGTTGGGTTTCTACTATAGTCCCAAGATCATTCAAGCAATGAAAATAATGTGAATACTATAAAGAAGTACGGCGGAATCATACTTACAATGATCGGATTTGCGATGCGTTGAACATAAAACTTTTGCTCCATTCCTTGAAGCTCTCGGCAATGGCCTTGTTTGTGCTCCTTGTATTTTTGGTCAACCCCCATGTATGCTCCAAGCTCCAAGCTTTGTAAATGGATTCCATGCTCAAGGGTTTGTTTCCCTATCACCTTTGGATGACTCTTTCGTGTGCCAGCACTTGAAAAATTTGCCACAAATCTTCATTTGCTTCTTGCTAACTCTCGGTTGAGAGAAATTGAGAGGGAAAAATTGGCCCTTGGCCGAAAGTTTTAGGGAGAGAGATAAGAGTTGTTTTGTATTTGTTTTTCTAAAACAAATTAATGCCAAAAGTGTTTTCCAAAATTTGGTATTAGCCTTTCAAAAAGTCAAACAAATTTTGGAGCCAAATGGCAATTAGTGCCTCAACAACCACTATCATGAATAGTGACAAGTTGTCATTCACCAAAAGGTGACTTGACATCCATCACTAGATTGACATGCGATGTGACGAGCGATGTGACTTGCGGCCGTATTGATTCTAAATCGGAGTGGCCTCGCAAACACATCCGGGCTGGGTTCGCTAATTCCGAATTAACGAATTTTCGTTGCGACGTAATTAAATCAAATTTAATTAAATAATTTTGCCTAGTAAAAATACTATTCACGTCGCTAGCGAATTAATTCTAAATTAACTCGTTCGCCAAAATTAAAATCTAATTTTAATTCCGCGTCGAAATCTAATTTCGTTTAATATATTCAAATATATTATTTTATCGATTAATTCCAAATTAATCGTTGTCTCTCTTTAAATAATATTTTATCCAAATAAAATATCTCCGTAATTAATCCTAGATTAATTTTCTCTCTCTACAGATTAATCCCAGATTAATAATGTGCGAGTCAAACGTCATCGGTGAATCTTCGGAAGCGACCCATGAGATCCCCGGATATGTGGCAGTAAATCCGGTCGTCGGACTATCCGAACACGTACGTACCTAGTACTACGGTTTTTACCGATTTACAAGACATGGTTGGCTTCTAGCAAAGCACCGTGCCTACCCAATTCTCCATAATATTCTTAAAGGAATATGTAATCTATATCAGGCGTAGTATACGTAGTATTGCGTATTGCGATCCAGTATCGGATGTCTGATGAGTGGTATTTATATCACTATTTCTCACTCATTTGACCTAATGTTTTGTATTGTTCTCGAGATTTATGAACGTTTTGATTTGTTTTGTTGTTATTTTGCAGATAAATAAAGTTTGGATAGCACTGGAGGCAATTTGGTGCAAAACCGGACAAAAATGAGTCAGCATGGAATTTTGGTCTTTTGCGCGTCGCGACGTCCGGACAT
>SKCR01005241.1:0-25873 GCA_019454045.1 Zanthoxylum bungeanum | reverse complement strand
TTTTGAAACGATCCCCATAAGTCTAAGATTACCCCGCCATATATTAAGTGCATATTCCTTGCAGCTAAGACTCGACCCAATTCTTGTGCTGCTTCTACGTATTGTGGCTAACACCAACACTACTACCGCAAAACACACAATGTTTTTAAACTCGTCTTCTTGAAGTGACTTCCATTTTTATGTATTTCTTTCTCAACTCTGGATGCCTTCAAACGTGCAATGACGGGCTGATTTATAGTACCTGAAAAAGGGTGCGTAGAATAATAGCGCTAGTATCTTCCAGAGGACGTTTAGTAGCGAATTAATATCGTGATAGTAAAAAAGGTATGGATCCTGTCGGAGACAAATAAATGAAAAAACAAAACAAATCAACATTAAAAAAAAAAAAAAAAGACAAAGAGATATAATATTACAAGAAAAGTAAAGGCTTGATTGACGTCTATGCGTCAGGGACAAGCTTCCCATCCAATTTTCTTATAAACTGGCAAACATGGTCTTTTTGAATAGATTCCCAAGACTTAATTGTGTCTTTCTTTTTGGAATTCTGTATGTAATTTTTGAATGGCTATGTGAACATATCCACTGGGATGCGTCTCAAGAGTTAAAGATATATCATCTAAAGACTCCTTACTCAAGCCATCCCTAATGAATTTAAGTTTGTCTTCGCGATTATCAGACACCATTCCTAAAGAACGACAACGAGTATTGCAATTCCAGCCTGCACATTTGTAACAAACACCCATTGTTTAGCGCTACGTTTTTGCATAGGTGCTTCTTCAAAAACCAGGCAGATGTGAAATAAAAGAGTCAGAAGACTCACTTGCAATCGGACTCGTGCTTCAATCACCCAACGAATGTCATTAGGAATACCTTTGATCATCAGTAAGTCTCATCCGTTCCAAGCGAGCTTGTAAACTTTCATCAGAGATTTTGAGGGAGGGAGAAGGAAATGGCTTGCAAAAGATTTGCGAGAGCTTCTTCCATCTTGAAATGACTAAACCTGCAAAAATTAAACACACAAAAATAAAATGCACCAGATCACAATATATACAAAAATTGCATGGGTGCCTCCCTGCTAGCGCTAAGTTTAGTCGTCAGCCAGACTTGACTTCTCGAACGTTAAGCTGGATCTGAAAGTGTAACACTTTCTTTTTGTCGCTCAAATGATTCTCCCCAGTAGTGCTTGACACGCTTGTTTTTAACCTTGAATGTCTTGTTGGAGCCAGGATCATGTATCACAACGACTCTATTTGGTAAAACTTTGGTGATCACAAATGGACCTGACCACCGTGATTTTGGCTTCCATGGGAAGAATTTCACCCTTAATGTTGTTAACAGTACCTTCTGCCCTGGTTCCAGTTGTATGCACACCAATTCTCATCTTGTCTCTTCTTAGCCTTTTCTTTGTACAATTTGGCATTCTCAAAAGGTGATTGTGAAATTCCTCCATTCATTGAGCTGGTGGAACTTTTTCTCTTCTGTTGCTTGTAGTGCAAGAATTGGCTTCTTCAGTACAAAAGACGCTTATCTTAGGCTCCACAGGTAATTGACATGCTTTAAGTTTGTCAGTAGAACTTTATCTTTCATCAGAGTTCTGAACGGTACTGTGTATCACATCAAGTCTGAAACATTCCTCATTCTTTTCATCATTTGGGAAATTCATGGCTTTGAAAACATTGAATGTTACTTCTTGGTCTTGTACCCTCATGGTTAGTTCTCCTTTTTGTACATCAATAATGGTTCGACCTGTAGCCAAGAATGGTCTCCTGAGGATGATTGGCACGTCTGCGTCTTCCTCCATATCAAGGACAATAAAATCTACTGGGAAAATGAATTTGTCAACCTTGACCAGCACATCCTCAACTACGCCTCTTGGAAATACGAGCATTCTATCAGCAAGTTGTAGTGAGACTGAAGTGGGCATTGTTTCTCCAATCTGCAGTTTCCTGAAAATAGAAAAATGCATTTAGTTAACACTCGCACCTAGATCACACAGAGCCTTACCGGAGTCATGTTCTCCTATGGTGCAAGGAACAGTGAAACTGCCAGGATCTTTCAACTTTGGGGGAAGTTTCATTTGAATGATAGCGCTGCATTCTTCTGATAATGCTACTGTCTCATAATCTCCCAATCTCCGCTTTCGTGAAAGAATGTCTTTCATGAATTTGGCATAGCTGGGTATTTGTTCCAACGCTTCTGCAAATGGAATATTGATATGCAGCTTTTTGAACACCTCCAAGAATCGAGCACACTGCTTGTCCAGTTTATTCTTCTGAAGACGCTGAGGAAAAGTTGGAGGTGGAGTGATATGTTCTTTTTCCTTTGCTTCTTTTTCCTCCATATGTTGCTTTGTTTCTTTTGGAAAATCTTCAATTATAGTTGCCTTGATTCCAACATCTTTGTTGATTTCAGTACCACGTTTTAACATGATGGCATGACATTGCTCCTTCCCTATGTTCCTTGGATTTGGCTCTGTGTTGCTAGGAAGGGTACCTGGCGGTCTGTAACTCTGAGCAGCATGGCCAGTTGTCCAATTTGATTCTCCAGTGCTTTAATAGAAGCTGATTGACTTTGAATTAATGCTGCTTGGGATTGAAACATAGCATCATATTTTGCTGCTTGAGATTGAAACATAGTATCATATCTTGCTGCTTGAGAGTCGTGTTTTGCTTCTATCTTTTTCAAGTGGGTCAACACTCTGTTATTCCGGTTCATTGCCTGTTCCTGGCTTTTGTTCTGTTGTTGGAATCCAGGTGGTGGATTGTTCATTTGCCCTGAATTGTTGCTCCATGCGAAATGGGATGATTCCTCCACCCTGGGTTGTAGGTTGTTGGAATATAGATTGTTCCCCTGTCTGTTGAAATTATGACATAATTCACCGTTTCTTTATGTTGGTTGAAAGATTCTGACTCAGGTGTTCCTCCAAATGGTGAACTTGTGGATCCACCATTAACTTTTATGTTAAGAGTTTCCAGATTTTTGCAAATCACATCCAGCTTTGAATTCAGTGCTGTGTTGGCTCCAACTTCATAAATTCCTGCAATTCTTTGGATCATGCTCCTTTCTGTTGGCCATAAAGAATTGTTGTTGGCCATTTCTTTGATTAGGTCCCAGGCTTCATCTTCTCCTTTTACCATTAAAGCTCCTCCAGCAGCAGCATCGATTGTGGTTCTCATTATTCCAAAAAGTCCATTATAGAATGTTTGGACTTGAAGCCATTTTGGAATCTCATGGTGAGGACATTTCCGGAGCAAATCTTTGTACCTTTCCCAAGATTCCCAGAGGGATTATGAGTATTGTTGCACAAAGGATGTGATGTCATTCCTCAGCTTTCCAATTCTGGCTGGTGGAAAGTACTTTGCAAGAAATTTGGTGGCTAAAGTGTTCTAAGTTGTGATAGAACCTGCTTGTAGTGAATGTAGCCAAGCTTTAGCTCTGTCTTTCAGGGAATATGGAAAAACTCGCAGTCTCATTGCTTCTTCTGATGCTCTGTTATAGTTGAAAGTACCGCAAACTTCCAGGAAGTTACTGATATTGGCATTAGGATCTTCAGTTGCATTCCCCCTGAACTGAACTGACTGCTGAATCATCTGAATGCATGTTTTGATGTCACACGCATTTTCTGGTAAGAGAGGAAGTATAATACAGGAAATGAGTCTGTCAACCACCGGAATGGTTCTGTCTCGAATGGGAATTGGTGGTGCAACCTCCAACGGTTCAGGTTCCATGTTAACTAAAGCTTATTGGCCTTCTCGTCTTTCCCTTCTCAACTGTCTGATGGTTCTTTCAATTTCTGGGTCAAGCGATCGGAGTTCAAAGCTTCTGGTTCGTCTCATCTAGTTTCTGAGAACCTGAAACACGAGAAAACAAAAACAATAAGTAAAAACAAATTAGATACAAGTAATGTATCTAACCCCAAAATTAATAGTGAAAGATAAATAAGTCCCCGGCAACGGCGCCAAAAACTTGACCGGCGTAAACACACACGTAAAATGCAAGCGCACGTATCGTTCAAGTAGTATAAAAATATCGATCCCACGAGGACTTAATATCTAATCTATTAATTTTATGAGGTCAAATGATTACTAGTATCTAACAGGTTGTTTGATTGATTTGAAATGGTGACGATTCTAAATTTAAAAACAAGTAAATAAAACTGTTCGAAAGTAGGTTTTAAGAAAATGCAATATTAAAAACTATCTAGGGTTTTGATTCTTCCAATATCATTTTAAAGATGAAGTGGTTATATTAATGTTGGGTAATATATTGATTTATTAACCTGAACACTAAATTATGTGTAAGCCTCTGTCGATGGTCAGACACAAATACCCAGTTTAACCCAATTGAACCATATGTCTATGTCAACCAAATTATATGGATTCATTAAGTTTAAGTTCCAATTATGGCTACCCCCGCCCGACAGGTATATGTCTATCCTGTAAGGAAATCTATTAAAGGGTATCTATCCTCAAGGTAGATCGTGGACTATTGAGTCTAAGGTCTTAAACTTAAAATCCCGATGTCTAGTTCATTTTAAGTTTCCCAGTTCAATTTTATTAATGGCCAGTTAATGAAAAAGCATTAAGATTAAGACTCAATAAATAAATCTTTATATTACCCAAGCTATAATCTAACCCCTTATAAACCGGTGATATTGGATTTCATCACAACCCCAGATAACTGGATTAGTTACGACACATATTTACGGGTAGTAAAAAAAACTTAAATAAAATAAAAGACATAAAGTAAAATACTGAAAATTAAATACTGAAAATTAAATACTGAAAGTAAATACTGAAAGTAAATGCTGAAATTAAATACTGAAAATTAAATGCTGAAAGTAAATTACTGAAAGTAAATTGCTGAAAGTAAATTGCTGAAAGTAAATTGCTGAAAGTAAATTACTGAAAAGTAAAAACTGAAAATTAAAGAAAGAAAAGTACTGTGCGTAAAAGTAAATGCGGAAAGTAAGAACTGAAAAGTAAAGAAAAGAAAGTGCGAAAGCGGAAATTAATTACTGAAAGCTGTAAATAAACAAACAAGATACAATCTTCTTAGTATTCTTAAGGAATTCCTTAGAAGAAAGTATGAATTTTACAAATGAAATGGCTTGGTATTTATAGGCAAAATTTTGCCTCCATCAAATCATCAACCAAATCAATTATTAATTTCTCCACTAATTGATCCACCAAATCCATTATTAATTGCTCCACTAATCTCTTATCATGTTTGGTGATGATTTGATAATTTTTATTATTTATTTATTAATTTATTTTTTGCTTTGAAAATGATTAAAAGTGACTTTAGTAATTACACACAACACACTTCTGGATGGTTCATCAATTTCGGGGATGAAATCTTCAGAATTTGAAATTATTTTGTCTTTCAAACCTGTAGAGCTTTGAGTCTTCTTTAATCTGGAACTTGAATCAGCTCAATCCGATATCAGAGTAAACATTTATACCCAAAATAAGATAGATGCGCAAAATTGGAATTTCCAAAACTGCACTTCGTCAAAAACGCCCTTTCAAGTTTCCAATCTCCAAAATTAAAATATCAAGTCCAATAATTACTCTTATTTGACTCACATTTCGTCCTAAATGATTTCATTGTGTCCCAATATTATTTTATCTGCAAAATAAATTAAAACACATCAAAACGTTCATCAAACCCAAGAAACTAAACAAAATATTAAGTAAAATGGGCGGTAAATATTGATATATTTTCCGCTCATCAGCATACTAGACATAGATTACCCTTGAGCATGAATGTTGAATAGATTCGGTTAGTTTATTGCACAAATCATATCATCACAAGTGACATAAGTAAGGGACCATTCCGAACCCAACGGTTTGAGGTCTTCCCTTGCGAGGGGTGAGTGCAGCCTTAAATCTTTTTCCCAGTTCACACCGGGTGGCGACTCCATGTTATTTCGTACTCCCAACTAGGCCGCGAGCCTAGAACAGCGTCGTCAACATCTGTGTCCTACAAGCAGCAGCCCCCATCTTCAGTCTCACGCTCACGTAGCCCGCAGCCGCAACCCCCATCTTTAGTCTTCACGCACGACGACACGAGCTGCCGAGCACCATCTCCACCAACACCAATTCCCCAACCAAAAACTGATTATTGATGTGAGTACTCCTCATCTTTCATTCAATATAATGTTCGGTTATTTGATTAGTTTTTTAGTGTGAAATGTGAATCAATTTGTGAATTGGATGTGAGTCCCTAGAGTAACTATATGAGTAGTTTTTGAGTGATTGTTGTTTGTTGATGTGAGTCCCTACTCCCTGCCTAGCTGCCTGAAAGTTTCATGTTTTTTGGTTGTTTTTTAGTACTCTTTACCTGGCTACCTGCAAGTTTTTGAATCTGCGAGTTTCATGTTTTTGGCTAATATGTGCAGTATAGCAGTATAGGTTGATATGTGTGACTGTGTGAGTTTCATATTTTTGAATTTTGAGTGTGAATAGGCCTGCGGCCTGCCTGCCTTGCAAATTGTTTGGTTGATATGTGTACAGTGTAGTATATGTGTAATAACAGTACTGCCTTGCAGACTTGCAGTAGCAGTCTAGCAGATGGGTGAAGATGAGCAGTATGGGTGAAGAGGTGCAGTAGCAATAAAAAACTTAAGTAATTTTATGTGTTTTGTAATTTTCAAATCAAACTTGTTGTGAATATGTATTCAAACTTGTTGTGAATTGTTAATACATAATGTAGTATTGATATTGAATAGTGGAAGTGAATTTAAAAAAAAAATGGTCAGTTGCGTATCCCAGGTCTGGATCCGGTATACCCGGGTCCGGACCCAGAAGTGATTTACCGGGTCCACATCCGGACCCGGGTCCACCGAAGCACTTGCGGATCCGGAAATTACCATCCCTACTAGCAATAGTCCCCTCTTAGACTGTTCCATGTTGAATCTCTTCAACACTTTGTCAATATATGTGCTCTGGGAGAGTCCAAGCAGCTTTCTAGATCTATCCCGGTAGATCTTTATTCCCAGAATAAAGGCTGCTTCTCCCAGATCTTTCATGGAGAATTTTAATGAAAGTCAAGCTTTCACCGATTGTAGCATGGGAATGTCATTGCCAATAAGCAATACATCATCAACATAAAGGACAATGAATGTCAGTGCACTCCCACTAACCTTCTTATATACACAAGGATCATCCTCATTTTAAACGAAATCATATTCTTTTATGATCTCATCAAAACGTTGGTTCCAAGAACATGATGCTTGCTTCAATCCATAAATGGATCGATTTAACTTACAAACCTTATTTGTATGTCTTGGTACGACAAAACCGTCAGGCTGTTGCATATAAATATCCTCCAAAAGGTTTCTGTTAAGGAATGTGGTTTTGACGTCCATTTGCCATATCTCGTAATCGAAATATGCAGCAATAGCAAGCATTATCCGAATGGATTTAATCATGGCAACAGGTGATAAATTTTCATCGCAATCGACACAATGTTGTTGAAAATACCCATTCGCTACAAGCCTAGCTTTGTACGTTTGTATGTTGCCATCCATGTCGGTCTTCTTGTTGAAGACCCATTTGCAACCAATAGGCTTTACGCCTTCTGGTGCATCAACCAGTGTCCAAATTTGGTTGGTGTACATGGAATCCATTTCGGACTTCATGGCTTCTTGCCATAAAGCGGAGTCGATACCTTGTATCGCTTTCTCATACATAGCCGGTTCGTCTTCCTCAATAAGATTAATATCCATATGAGGTAAGATCAGAAGCCCATACCTCTCAAGTTTTTTTCTGACTCTCTCTGATCTATGCGGTTCTAATGTATTCAAAGATTGTGGTACAGTCTCATCCCTGATGAACTGTTCATGTTCCGTTAAGGATTCTGTGCTAGGAACAGTATCTCTCTAATTTTCATCGAGTTCTACTTTCCTCCCACTAACCATTGTATTTAGGAATTCCTTTTCAAGGAAAACCACATGTAGATCAACAAATACTTTGTTCTCTTGTGGGTGATAGAAGTAATATCCTTTGGTTTCCATAGGATAACCTACAAATAGGCATTTATCCGATTTGGGTTCAAGTTTGTTACCTTCCAAACGTTTAACGTATGCCCAACATCCCCAAATCTTCAGGAATGAGAAACCCGGTTTCTTTCCTGTCCATATCTCATACGGAGTCTGTTGAACAGACTTTGACGGAACCTTATTCAAAATAAGTATTGCACTATTCAATGCATATCCCCAGAAGGAAATAGGTAGCTTAGTGTGACTCATCATCGACCTTACCATGTCCAACAAAGTTCGGTTTCTCCGTTCAGACACATCGTTCAATTGAGGTGTTCCGGGAGGAGTCCACTGTGAAAGAATACCATACTCTTTCAAGTAATCAAGAAAATCATTGCTTAAGTATTCTCCACCACGGTCCGACCGTAATGTTTTTATACTTTTACCGGTCTATTTTTCTACTTCGTGTCGAAACTCTTTGAATTTCTCAAAGGTTTCCGACTTGCGTCTCATATGATACAACTAACCATAATGCGATGGAGAGATAAAGACTGGACATATTTCAGTTAAGTGGGACCCATTGAATAAACATATATACAATATATATGCCAATATATCCAACATATTTTCCTAACCTTTCCTTTGAATAAACAAAGCCTTGGCTTTGTCTCAACAAGCTTAATGATTCCAGTTAAGTGGGACCCATTGACTTTGGAAAGCTTCGTAATCGATGTCGATTAACAAGAAGTGATCTTGACTTTGGCCAATAAATCACAACTTGGGCAAGACATATGATATGGAACAAATCCTTCATGATTCAAAGACATCCGCGATGGACAAAGGTCTTGACTTTGGCCAATAAACCAATGCCAATATTGGATCTTGAGAATGAATCACTCAATGGAAGGAAAACGCTAAATATTTGTTGAGGGTTTTTCACGTAAATTGGCAAACAATTTATTATCTTTGATTAGGTCTCATCATACACCCTTAAGCATGCATTCTAAAAGTATAATAAGGCGCGATAAATAAATTAATATTGATAATCGGATGGATATCTCACAAATTATTCCTAGAACAAATCACTTCATTTCCTCTCCCTAGCTAGCACTATTCTAACTCTACCCAATTACATAATACAATAAAGAAACCTCATTACATTGAGGGGAATTGGTGAGAAGAGAATTACAAAGAATTGAGAGATAAAGACTGGACACGCAGGTCCAATTTAATAAATTCTAAATTTATTACAACAATTTCCAAAATTGCCCTCACCCATCTAATATCCATCTAATATACATTATTCATACAGTACATCCGTGTATTCACACAAAGCATGTTATTCAATCAATCTAATCCAATTAATTAATCTTTAAATAAAATGATCATCCAATGTTCAAACAATGATTTGATTTGCACAAGTCCAACTCGTTTTAAGAATAAGTACTCAAAGTGCGTATTCTTGAATTATATCGAACTATAATTTTAAATCCAATTTAATTTGTATTCAATACTAATTCTTTATTTAATTCCAAATTAAATAATTACACTTTTAATGTGCATTTTCGACTTAGATTCTAAATCTAATCTTAATGGGTCACAAAGCCCAATTAACATCCAATGTCAATTTAATTAAAGTCCAATGGGTTTTCAATTAATTTCTTAAGGCATTGACTTTGGCAACCAAAGCCCAATAAGGAATCACCTTTTGCTGCAAAATTAATTTTGGCCCATTAGGCCCAATTAAATTTAAAAGGCCCATTTATTATATTTGGACTTAATGGAATGGTTTAGGCCCAATTTGGATCCAATCCAATTGTCCTAAACCAACTTGGCCAAACCAAGCCCATTAGGCCCAAATATAATAATTTTAGCCCAATTCCAAATTAAGCCTAATTAATTAAATTCTAATATTCCAAATTTCACAATTTAATTAATTAAAGTGTATAGCCATAATTAATTATTTAAATTAACATTTCCAAAATACCAATTTACATAATTAATCATGCTTTATCATTTTCAATACATGTCCAACATTATTGAAACAAAAACAATCCATTAACATGCTCTAATGCTCACGGTAATTTAGGATTTCTTTTCCTTAATTTTGATTTCAATCCAATTAAATCACAAATCAATTTATCCATTCATTTTAAACTCATCCAATGGTCTAAAAATCAAAATCACCATGAGCTACAAGGGTCCTTCACATTCGGCCAAGCCAATATTTTGGGGAAAATTAATCCAATTAATTTTTCATAAAATTGATTATGCATAACTCTAAGTTAACATTATCTAAGCATACTCAAACAAAAAATTTGACTAAATCATGCTTAAATTAAAAATACCCAAATTTAGATCAAGAACCCTAATTCAATTTCATGTTTAAATATGCTCTGATACCATTGTTGGGTCTGTAAGATCAATCCCAAGATCTAATAAGCATGTAAGAAGTGTGAATATTCAAAGGAATATAGCGGAAATATACTCACATTGAACGGTTGGATGTTGATGGAGAGTTCAAAAATTCCACTTTGAGAAGTTGCTCCAAGCTCCTCTTGATTTGTATGTTGAGCTCCAAGCCTCCAGTTTGAGATTCCAAACTCTAGGGAATGTTTCTCTATCACCTTTGTATGATACTTTAAGTGCTATCTTTGGAAGAAAATGCAATAAAATCTTCCTATTCTCCTTTGTGACTCTCGGCAAAATGAAAGCAAAAGGAAGGGAGAGAAGCTCGTCTTTGGAGAAGAAAATAGAGTGAAAATTTGGTAAGTGAAAAAATGATTTTCAAAAATCAAAGACATATACCAAACCTTAGTTAGTAAAATGTCTTTCACTTATCAAGATTGTGTAAGAAACAAGTTACCATCAAATCTACACTAACTTCCATCACCATAAAGGTAAATGATTGACTAGTGATGTGACTTGATGTGACTTGTGGTCCCCACTTTAATTCAAAATTCGAGTGGGCCCGCAAACACATTCCGGACACAGGTTCGTTAATTCCGAATTAACAAATTTTACGTTGTGACTTAATTAAATCAAATTTAATTAAATAATATTGCCTCGTAAAATATTATTAAAGTCGCTCGCGAATTAATTCTAAATTAATTCGTTCCCCCGAATTAAAATCTAATTTTAATTTCGTTATGAGATCTAATTTCATTTAATATATCGAATATATTATTTAATCGATTAATTCTGAATTAATCGTTCTCTCTCTTCTATTTGAATTTTATCCCAGATAAAATCTCACCGTAATTAATCATAGATTAATTTTATCTCTCTTCTAATTAATCCCAGACTAATTATGTTTGAGTCATACGTCATCGGTGAATATTCGGCTAGCGACCCATGAGATCTCTGGATATGTTGGCAGTAAATCCGGTCGTCGGACTATCCGAACACGTGCGTACTTCGTACCACGTTCTTACCGATTTACGAGACATGATTGGCTTCTAGCAAAGCGCCGTGCCTACCCAATTCTCCAAAAATATTCTTTAAGGAATATATAATCTATGTCAGGCGTAGTATACGTAGTATTACGTATTGTGATCCAGTATCAGATGTCACATGCAAGGCCTGGGGCGAGAATAGTGTCTGCCCCGTATGAAACATGTATCGAATCATAAGCAACTAGTCTCTATAATCGGATAATCATGACCTTGTCATATTATCCCGATAGTTGCAACATAATAGAGAACCAATTATGTATCCCAACGTGATCATCATCTCCATATGACTGAAGTGATACTTTCGTCTTGACATCACACCCAATACACTACTATTCTCAATAAACCCAGAAGAGGCGTACATAGAACCTGTTAAAGTCCCGGACGACCAAAACCAAAGCGTATTGATTGTCGCAAGTACTAGCGATGCAAGTCTCAGGTTAAGACCAAATACACTTACCCTGATGTGGATTCCCATAACTACATAGTCATACTACCAATGAGATTCCGCGGGGTCTATCCAGAGTGAAGTTGTTCCCGTACCATCGGTAAACACAACCTCCTATCACTCTTGCATAAGTATCCAATACTTAAATATATGAGAACTATGTCGTTATGCTCCCACAACGCGCACAAGTGCAGTAGTAGTATATTCCGCATTATCGATGTCCAGTCTCGATAATACTACGACTAGGGATATTTAATGATTAAACCTTTGTGGATTGATATTGTCTCATATCTTATTAATCTGGAACTAATCATAAGGACTTTTATCATTTATATATTCAAGTAATCAAATTACAAAATGATAAAATAGCAATTTCCATTATCACACAGTTAATTTGTACAAAAACCACAATGTCTTTTACAAATAGTGACGCTATTTGTCATAATTGTCCAACATTTTTTGGTTTGTGGAGCTCACGTCAAAGAATGAGAAGAATGGGGAGGTTGCCGTGTGTGTGTGTGTCAATAGTGTACCCCCCTAGGGTTTGGTCAAGCTTCATTTTTATAATGACAAGGGGTCTCCTAAGCAAGGAAATAAATCATGCAAATATGAGATATATTTAATTAATTTATTTAGGGAACACAATCTCCTAATTTTGGTGAGGATTGGATTCATAATCTTATTAAATTGGAAGGTGATTTGAGGGATTTTTGACATGTGTTTTGCACGGATCTATTCTCAGTGGCACATAAATCGAGGTAAAAAATGAACTACCTATGGGGCTCACATTATTGGCACCTCTAAATAAAATTTTGACAGCACTAGTTGTTGGAGTTAGTACTCGGCGCGCCAAATTTTATTGTAGTTATTGAAAATAAAATGTACATTTCTGTTTTATTAGGAATAAAATTTAGTAATTTTCATCAATATAATATATTATATGGTAAAGGCGTAAAAGATATTAGAATGAATAGTTGCGATGTAATTTCAAAAGCACCGTAATTGTTACTGAGAAATGTCACAATACAATTCATTCTTTAATTGTTCCTAGTCAGGTTTACATACATGGTCAGTTAGTAAACCCGTGAGACTGATACATGTCCTATATCTAATGGTTTATCTCAGTAAACCACGAGTCTTGGGAGACTCATATAGACAAGTAAGTATTTATTGGATAAATATTGAACGACTCATTCGAAGATTCCTGATAGATTCTACATTAATGTCAATAGGAATAATTACCAGTCGAAAAACATATTAGTTCCTTTGACTTGTGATACCACTGTGGATATGTGAGATATCCTCCATATTTTCATGGCAGTCACGTCAACAATCTTTTAAGGTCATACCTCCGCCAGTTTGTTGGGTACGGACTGATACTCACGATATCATGTGATGTATCCAGAGAGGATCTGTCAGTCCTGTGTACGTGATTAAGGTGTCCAATTTGTGATTCTTTGAAATCTTTGGCCAATGTATGATTTAGAAATAAGTTCTGAATATTTATTTAAGAATCATAAATATATCGCGACACATGAATTGTCCATAGCAGAGATTTAACGTTTATCTATATCTCCGAAACAATTTGGATAACCTATGTTGATGGCTGATTTTGGTCTCAGGGCAATATTGGAATATTACTCCCGAGACAATCCTCCCTCAATAGTGAATTTGTTTGGTTATGGGGGACCAAAAGCAAACTTAGCAAAAGACAGATAATACGCCAATAGACAAGGAGAATTAACATGGTTCGGTGGATATTGGTCCGACCTACGTCCACGGGCACAAAAAGGATGATACTTTTATTAATCAAACACGATTCTCAGCTCTCTCTTTTGTTTACAAGTCTGATCGTAATGATCTTAATACTGATTCTGATCTCAACTTTCAACTTGTCCCCCTTATGCACACTCTACCCTTCTATTTATAATAGTGAAGAAATCCTATTCCTTCTCCTACAAGAATTTCCTAGTTGAAATACTTTCCTTTTCCCATAAAGATTCCTAGTCAAAACTATTCCCTTTTCCCATAAGGATTCCTAATCAAAACTACATTTACTTTCTTTATCTTACTAGGACTCTGACTCACCAGTTTTCCCCATGAAAATAGGGTAACTTATCTTCTGGAGCATATCCCGCCATGCTCCTGGTCCCCATGTGGTCGGTCAAGATAGTTTTTTGAACTGAGAATGCTGTTGTCGATCTGATAATGCTCGGTCTCTACCTGTTGTGGTCGGGTCAGCATTAATGATCTTGACCGAGAAAGGAATTATATTATTACCCCCTGCTGTGCTGCTTAAATATCATAGTGCTTAAAAACACCATCAACATCTATCCCCTAGTTCTCGGTAACAACGAGTTTGCGAGTTGATGCCGGGAACTATAAAAAAAGATGGTGTGCCGATGAATCCGTCGGTGGTCACTCCAGGAACCGCAGAGAAAAATGCCTTGGCTGCAAATATGGTCCTTCCCGCCACCTTCATGTGCTCAGTCAACGAGGATCCCGATATCTACCCGTGGAGAAAATGATTTGCCCTTATGCTGATGACGATCGACTAGGTGGGACGTAACCCGACCCCGAGTTGAGAAGAATATTTGGTTATGGGGGAATGTCACCTCCCCAGACCAATAAAGGGCCGACCATTGGGGAGATGCTCTGATCCCATGCCGATGATAAGTCTCTCGGTGGGACGTAACGCGACCCCGAGCTAAAAGAAAGACTTGGCTATGGGGGAATGTTACATCCCCAGTCCAAAGAAGCCGACTCGGTGGGACGTAACCCGACCCCGAGCTAAAAGAAAGACTTGGCTCTGGGGAATGTTACATCCCCAGTCCAAAGAAGCCGACTCGGTGGGACGTAACCCGACCCCGAGCTGAATAAAGACTTGGCTCTGGGGGAATGTTACATCCCCAGTCCAAAGAAGCCGACTCGGTGGGACGTAACCCGACCCCGAGCTAAAAGACTTGGCTCTGGGGGAATGTTACATCCCCAGTCCAAAGAAGACGACTCGGTGGGACGTAACCTGACCCCGAGCTAAAAGAAAGACTTGGCTCTGGGGGAATGTTACATCCCCAGTCCAAAGAAGCCGATTTGGTGGGACGTAACCCGACCCCGAGCTGAATAAAGACTTGGCTCTAGGGGAATATTACATCCCCAGTCCAAAAAAACCGATTCGGTGGGACGTAAACCGACCCCGAGCTGAATAAAGACTTGGCTCTGGGGGAATGTTACATCCCCAGTCCAAAGAAGCCGACTCGGTGGGACGTAACCCGACCCCGAGCTAAAAGACTAGGCTCTGGGGGAATGTTACATCCCCAGTCCAAAGAAGCTGACTCGGTGTCTCGTAACCCAACCCCGAGCTAAAAGAAAGAGTTGGCTCTAGGGGAATATTACATCCCCTGTCCAAAGAAGCCGACTCGGTGGGACGTAACCTGACCCCGAGCTGAAAGAAAGAGTTGGCTCTAGGGGAATGTTACATCTCCTGTCCAAAGAAGCTGACTCGGTGGGACGTAACCCGACCCCGAGCTGAAAGAAAGACTTGGCTTTGGGGGATTGTTACATCCCCAGTCTAAAGAAACCGACTCGGTGGGACGTAACCCGACCCCGAGCTAAAAAAAAGACTTGGCACTGGGGGAATGTTGCATCCCCAGTCCAAAGAAACCGACTCGGTGGGACGTAACCCGACCCCGAGCTAAAAGAAAGACTTGGCACTGGGGGAATGTTGCATCCCCAGTCCAAGAAACCGACTCGGTGGGACGTAACCCGACCCCGAGCTAAAAGAAAGACTTGGCAGTGGGGGAATGTTGCATCCCCAGTCCAAAGAAACCGACTCGGTGGGACGTAACCCGACCCCGAGCTAAAAGAAAGACTTGGCACTGGGGGAATGTTGCATCCCCAGTCCAAAGAAACCGACTCGGTAGGACGTAACCTGACCCCGAGCTAAAAGAAAGACTTGGCACTGGGGGAATGTTACATCCCCAGTCCAAAGAAACCGACTCGGTGGGACGTAACCCGACCCCGAGCTAAAAGAAAGACTTGGCACTGGGGGAATGTTACGTCCCCAGTCCAAAGAAGCCGACTCGGTGGGACGTAACCCTACCCCGAGCTGAATAACAAAGCGGCCTCGGCGGAACGAAATCCAGCCCCGAGCCGAATAAATAAGTGGCAACGGCAGAACGAAATCCAACCCCAAGCCGAATAACCAAGCGGCCTCGGCGGAACGAAATCCAGCCCCGAGCCGAATAAATAAGCGGCCTCGGTGGAACGAAATCCAGCCCCGAGCCGAATAACCAAGCGGCCTCGGCGGAACGAAATCCAGCCCCGAGCCGAATAAACAAGCGTCCTCGGCGGAATGAAATCGAGCCCCGAGCCGAATAACAAAGCGGCCTCGGCGGAACGAAATCCAGCCCCGAGCCGAATAACCAAGAGGCCTCGGCGGAATGAAATCCAGCCCCGAGCCGAATAACCAAGCGGCCTCGGCGGAATGAATCCAGCCCCAAGCCGAATAACCAAGCGGCCTCGGCGGAACGAAATCCAGCCCCGAGCCGAATAAACAAGCGGCCTCGGCGGAACGAAATCCAGCCCCGAGCCGAATAACCAAGCGGCCTCGGCGGAACGAAATCCAGCCCCGAGCCGAATAACCAAGAGGCTCGGCGGAATGAAATCCAGCCCCGAGTCGAATAACCAAGCGGCCTCGGCGGAACGAATTCCAGCCCCAAGCCGAAAAGAAACATCGGTCTCGGCGGTACACAAGCAGACCCGAGCCGGAAAGAAACATCGGTCTCGGCGGTACAAGAGCAGACCCGAGTCGGAAAGAAACATCGATCTCGGCGGTACAAGAGCAGACCCGAGTCGGAAAGAAACATCGGTCTCGGCAGTACAAGAGCAGACCCGAGCCGGAAAGAAACATCGCTCTCGGAGGTACAAGAGCAGACCCGAGTCGGAAAGAAACATCGGTCTCGGCGGTACAAGAGCAGACCCGAGCCGGAAGGAAACATCGGTCTCGGCGGTACAAGAGCAGACCCGAGCCGGAAGGAAACATCGGTCTCGGCGGTACAAGAGTAGACCCGAGCCGGAAGGAAACATCGGTCTCGACGGTACAAGAGCAGACCCGAGCCGGAAGGAAACATCGGTCTCGGCGTACTAGAGCAGACCCGAGCCATAAAGAAACATCGGTCTCGGTGGTACAAGAGCAGACCCGAGCCGGAAAGAAACATCGGTCTCGGCGGTACAAGAGCAGACCCGAGCCGGAAAGAAACATCGGTCTCGGCGGTACAAAAGCAGACCCGAGCCGGAAAGAAACATCGGTCTCGGCGGTACAAGAGCAGACCTGAGCCGGAAAGAAACATCGGTCTCGGCGGTACCAGAGCAGACCTGAGCCGGAAAGAAACATGGTGTTTTTAAGCACTATGATATTTAAGCAGCACGGGATGGGTAAAATGGTAAATTCCCTTGTTGATCGAGATCATTAATACCGACCCGACCATATGAGTTAGGGGTCGAGCGCTTATGATCGGTAACCCTACAACTTAAGATCGGATGACCGGCCATTATCAGATCGACAACAGCATTCTCAGTTCAAATGACTATTATGACCGACCTCATGAAGACCGACCAGATAGCGAGATATGCTCCAGAAGATGACACCCTATTCTTGCGGATAAGATGACAAGTTATCCTATTTTCATGGGAAAACTGGTGAGTCAGAGTCCTAGTAGGATAAAGAAAGTAAGGGTAGTTTTGATTAGGAATCCTTATGGGAAAATGAAATAGTTTTGACTAGGAATCCTTATGGGAAAAGGAAATTGTTTTCAACTAGGAAATTCTTGTACAAATAGGAATATGATTTCTACACTATTATAAATAGAAGGGTAGAGTGTGCATAAGGGAAGAAGGGAAAAAGAAGTAAAAAGTTGAGATCAAGATCATTATTGTGAGACTTGTAAACAAAAGAGAGAGCTGAGAATCGTGTTTGAGTAATAAAAGTATCATCCTTTTTGTGCCCGTGGACGTAGGTCGGACCAAGATCCACCGAACCACGTTAAATCTCCTTGTTGATTGGTGCATTTATCTGTCTTTTGCTAAATTTGCTTTTGGTCCCCCATAACCAAACAAATTCACTATTGAGGGAGGATTAGTCTCGGGAGTGATATTCCCATATTGCCCCTAAGACCAAAATCAGCCGTCAACAGTTGGCGCCGTCTGTGGGGAAATCAACAAAAAGCAGCTCGCGTAGTAAGACGATGGCAGAAGATGGAAATCACCGATCGTCAGGGACTTCACCAGATAGTTCGAGAAATCCAGGGTAAAGGTCTGTTGGTCGAGCCTAATTTGAGGAGGTTCCCGATTGAGGAGGGAAATAGTAGGGCATACTGTATCTACCATAACGTAAGGGGACATGCCACAAATGGGTGTAGAGACCTGCGGGAGTAGGTGGAAGACTTGGTGAAAGAAGGCTATCTCAGTGTGTACATAGACCAATCGGTTTTTGAGGTCGACCAAGTTGATAGCGGAAGTCATCCGGTCAGATGCGTGGAATGCTGAGATGCAAAGAGGATGTATTAAGAAGAGTCTTGCTTTTAGTGACCCTTGTAGAGTTGCAAGAAAGACAACGGATCCCAAAAAGGTGAGTAAGACCTCTTCTATTTTAGGTTGACATTTGATTATGCTTGTTTGTTATGGCCCACACAATGGTTTTGATATTTTTTTTACGGCTCGGGTCTGCTCTTGTATTGCCGAGTTCGTTCTGTTGATATATGTTTTACAGCTCGGGTCTGCTCTTGTACCGCCGAGACCGATGTCTCTTTTCGGCTCGGGTCTGCTCTTGTACCGCCGAGACCGATGTCTCTTTTCGGCTCGGGTCTGCTCTTGTACCGCCGAGACCGATGTTTATTTCCGGCTCGGGTCTGCTCTTATACCGCCGAGACCGATGTTTCCTTCCGGCTCGGGTCTGCTCTTGTACCACCGAGACCGATGTTTCTTTCCGGCTCGGGTCTGCTCTTGTACTGCCGAGATCGATGTTTCTTTCCGGCTCGGGTCTGCTCTTGTAACGCCGAGACCGATGTTTCTTTTCGGCTCGGGGCTGGATTTCGTTCCGCCGAGGCCACTTGTTTATTCGGCTCGGGGCTGGATTTCGTTCCGCCGAGGCCACTTGTTTATTCGGCTAGGGGTTGGACTTCGTTCCGCCGAGGCCACTTGTTTATTCGGCTCGGGGCTGGATTTCGTTCCGCCGAGGCCACTTGTTTATTCGGCTCGGGGCTGGATTTCGTTCCACCGAGGCCACTTGTTTATTCGGCTCGGGGCTGGATTTCATTCCGCCGAGGCCGCTTGGTTATTCGGCTCGGGGCTGGATTTCGTTCCGCCGAGGCCGCTTGTTCTTTCAGCTCGAGGTCGGGTTACGTCCCACCGAGTCGGCTCTATTGGTCTGGGGTTGTGATATTCCCCCAGAGCCAAATGTTCTTTCAGCTCGGGGTCGGGTTACGTCCCACCGAGTCAGCTTCTTTGGACTGGGGATGTAACATTCCCCCAGTGCCAAGTCTTTCTTTTAGCTCGGGGTCGGGCTACGTCCCACCGAGTCGGCTTCTTTGGACTAGGGATGTAACATTCCCCCAGAGCCATGTCTTTCTTTCAGCTCGGAGTCGGGTTATGTCCCACCGAGTCAGCTTCTTTGGACTGGGGATGTAACATTCCCCCAGAGCCAAGTCTTTCTTTTAGCTCGGGGTCGGGTTATGTCCCACCGAGAGACTTATCATCGGCATGGGATCGGAGCATCTCCCCCATGGTCGTCCTCTATTAGTCTGGGGATGTGACATTCCCCCAGAACTAAATGTTCTTCTCAGCTCGGGGTCGGGTTACGTCCCACCGAGTCGATCGTCATCAGCATAAGGGCAAAACATTTGCTCCACGGGTAGATATCGGGATCCTCGTTGACTGAGCACATGAAGGTGGCAGGAAAGACTAGATTTGCAGCCAAGACATTTTTTTCTGCTGTTCCTGGAGTGACCACCGACGGATTCATCGGCACACCATCTTTTTTTATAGTTCCCGGCATCAACTCGCAAACTCGTTGTTACCGAGAACTAGGGGATATATGTTGATGGTGTTTTTAAGCACTATGATATTTAAGCAGCACGGGATGGGTAAAATGGTAAATTCCCTTGTTGATCGAGATCATTAATACCGACCCGACCACATGAGTTAGGGGTCGAGCGCTTATGATCGGTAACCCGACCACTTAAGATCGGATGACCGGCCATTATCAGATCGACAACAGCATTCTCAGTTCAAATGACTATTATGACCGACCTCATGAAGACCGACCAGATAGCGAGATATGCTCCAGAAGATGACACCCTATTCTTGCGGATAAGATGACAAGTTATCCTATTTTCATGGGGAAAACTGGTGAGTCAGAGTCCTAGTAGGATAAAGAAAGTAAAGGTAGTTTTGATTAGGAATCCTTATGGGAAAATGAAATAGTTTTGACTAGGAATCCTTATGGGAAAAGGAAATTGTTTCAACTAGGAAATTCTTGTACAAATAGGAATATGATTTCTACACTATTATAAATAGAAGGGTAGAGTGTGCATAAGGGAAGAAGGGAAAAAAAGTAAAAAGTTGAGATCAAGATCATTATTGTGAGACTTGTAAACAAAAGAGAGAGCTGAGAATCGTGTTTGAGTAATAAAAGTATCATCCTTTTTGTGCCCGTGGACGTAGGTCGGACCAAGATCCACCGAACCACGTTAAATCTCTTTGTCGATTGGTGTATTTATCTGTCTTTTGCTAAATTTGCTTTTGGTCCCCCATAACCAAACAAATTCACTATTGAGGGAGGATTAGTCTCGGGAGTGATATTCCCATATTGCCCCTGAGACCAAAATCAGCCGTCAACAACCTATGACAGAGGGATTATATATATGCAATGACTTTGACTTGGATGGTTCAACTTGATTATCTTTGGTCATCGTAATTTGTGAGTGGACAAATTACGGTCATGGAAATAGTTTTCGTGACAGATAAACTTGAACCTAGAGAGTCCCACAATATAAAGTGTACTCGGTGAGCACTTGGACAAATAATTATGGCTAATACGGATTATTCATAATTTACACATACGTATTAAATAATGTGTATTTGTATTCGATACACAATTTAGATTAGATATACATTATTAATCCAATGGGTTTTGACACTTTTATTATTATTATTAATTAATTAATATTAATAAAAATAAAATGGAAGAATATTCTTGGAATATTTCTCCATGTATTTATTTTATCTTTTTATTAATAATTAAATAAATTGATTAATTTGTTAATTAATATTTTTTAATTAAGAATATTGCATGGAATATTCTTGATTTTTGGCAAATTTTGATTCGCCAAACCATGGATATTTTACACATGGTTTTTATTAACAAAAATATCAAAATAATTATTTTATTTGGATAATATCAATAGGTTTCAAAATAATAACCAAAATAATTATTAGTTTTGGATTAAAAATTGGACAATTTTCGAAAATGGCAAGAAAAATATATAAATGAAAATTGTTTTCATTTTACAAGGCTTAAGCCATTCTCATGTATTGAGAAACAAAAGGAAAAAGGGGGTTAGGGTTTGTAAACAAATTAATCAACACCAAAGTGAAGAAAATTTGACGAATTGGAACTGGGAATTAATGTAATAAAGAGTTTCCAATTTTCTATTTTCTTAATTTTTGTTTCTTAAGCATGAAAGTATGTATTGGATATATATTTTGCATGTATTAAAATGATATGTATCATGGATATGTATTTGGATCAAAAACTTGGTGTTGATTATTTAATAACCTTAATAGTTTTTTTATAAGCATGTGTAAAAGGATTAATTAGGGAATTAATCTAAAAATTAAAATTAACATTCTAGAGTGATTTTGCCACTCAAATGTTGCCTAGAATTGTTCTTGGAACTTTATATTGTGGTGATTAAATTTGGTGTAAAATTATTTGGATTAATTTGTGAATAAATTGAACTTTGGCATGAAAAATGGAGAAAATAAATTTTGGAATCAGATCTGATTTGGTCTCTTAAAAAAGAATATTTTTCATGGAAAAGTATCTTATTTGGATGATTTTGGTTGTGTATTGGGTTGTGCATAAACTTTGGAAATTGTTCCAGGACGAAAACGCGAGAAAATGGCAAAATTCGCGTCGAAAAGAGCTCGCTGCGTCGCGGCTATGAACCCAGTGAACTGGGCACTCTTCAAGCAGCCCAAGGGCTAACCGAACACTGCCCAAGTGATCGGGTTGGCCCGGCTCGACCGATGGTCAATCGGTTTGACCGTTTTCCCGTTACGCGTAGTATTTATCGAAACATATTTTCGTAAAATAATTCGTCATGTTTCAAATTATATTATGTTATTAAATGTTAATAAATAATATATTTAAATTTATTTGAGTGAATTAAAAATATTTGATATTAATTAATTCGCTCGGAAATTTTTTAAAAAGTTTAAACACCATTTTCGCCTTCCACCACACCCTTCCTCTGCGCATACCCCAACAAAATGGTATCAGAGCGTCTGATCCCACATCCAAAATATTTTTTCATGCCTTAAATATTTGAAATTTAATTCAATTTATTTTACATATGCTTGAGAATTGATTAATTGGATCAACTAGTTTGGCTGTTTGACAGTTTTGTAAAATCCCCAAAATAATGCTTTGTGTTTTGTGTGTGTATTGTTCACTAATGGGTCTGTCTCATCAATACGGATATAAATATTTTTCTTAATACTATGGTTGTATCTGCCAAAGCAGTGTGGCTATGGTTAATGGAAATTTATTTATACCGGTAAAACTTATTTGATAAGAAACAAATTCGAGCGAAAGTGCATGCCAATAGATGCCAAAGCAGTGGGGTAGTGCATAAGTACCTTGGATATGTACATTGACGAGTATTGCCTGGAATATGCCCCATCTAATAGAATTCAAAGTAGTGAGGATCAGAAAAGGTTCAGGACCTATTTCTAAGAGTCACATTGGATGTGATCGATAATTGTTATCTACTTTCAAATATATTTGGGCACAATGTGCCAAAGCTGTGTGTTCAAATATATATTTGTGAGGTCTACTTCCTGCTATAGAATTTAATTTAATTATTAAATTCTCGTATTTTATTTGGGGATTATCAATTTATGTAAAATAGTGGGAGGACATCATTATATTAAAAATACATGATATCTTGGATGTTTTGTGATATTGATGAAATTACTTTTATCTGCTAACTCCTGTTTTTTTTTTTTTTGTAAAATTTGTGATGGCAGCTACTACTTCTAATCATTTTGATCGTGTCCTGGACGCGAACAAATTGACTGGTCCTGAGAACTTTAATGAATGGAAATTAGATCTTAGAACATAGTCTTAAGATCAGAGAAGCTGGGTTATGTGTTGGATAGTCCAGTACCATTGGATATTGTTGATTACGCCCAAAAAGTACTTGCAGTTATCGCAGTATAGTTGGGGGTGTCGATTCCTCAGAGAGATGGTTACAAGGAACTAATTCATTTAACAAAATGTCACTAATAACTTAATTAAAGAGAATGATTGAATTGATAATGTAAATTAAAGATTACGAAAAACACTTAAAAATTATCAGTAGAGAAAACCAACAAAGCGTCGGGAATTACTCTTGTGTCAAACCACTATATTCAGTAACTGATTCATTTTATTACTCAATTGAAGGTTTCACATCTCAAACCAACAATCAAAACGTATTTCAATCAAAACATATTAAATTCTAAGGTAATCGATCAATTATTTTCTCTATGTTAACAACACATTATGTTATCGTTATGACCTATCTAACTTTGACAATATAACCACAGGAAATACTGCAGCAAAAGATTAACTCATAAAACAACATAACCAGTCACAACTTGGTTTCCCAATCACACATAGAAGAATTATGACTATTTGTAAATTGGTAAAACACAATCTCTGGTTCATAATCAGAAGATAATAAAGAATAACTAATCATCAATTATAGTAAACGTTAAATAGTATTGAGGAATCAAAAACATGTATTGTAACATCCCCAATCCGAAAATGTTACCTGCATGGAATATGCCTACTATTCCCTTAAGCCTGTGACTTCTGACTGTGAATAATACTGATACTATTTTCAAATGCAATCTCTCATATGAGACCAATTCCCAAAACCATGACATAGTACAAAATAGTTTACATACGACTAAACGTACAAATATCAACTATCTCAAAAACTCTATATATGAATACTCATACACATATTTAGTATATAACTTCTTGGATTGGACTTTACTTAATTCGACTGACTCAATCTTTCACTGGTGGACTCATACCCTCTAGTGACTGCCATCAGTATCGGGTCTCTCGAGCTCGTCCTCCGGGAGTACCTGTAAAATAAAGAAATTGGAAGTATGAGGGTTATGCCGTTTATATGATCAAAGTGAGTGGATGGTTTAAAAGTGAAAAGTGAAATACTTTATGAAATCTTATTTTGGGCATTAAAGCTGAACTTTTCTGAAACGTTTGTCTCAAAACAAATATCTCTCTAGGAAATTTTTTTTTTTAAAATCTTGGCTGAAAGTTTCTCTGAAAGTTTCTTGTAAGACTTCTGTTACTAAAACATTACTTTCTAGAAGTCCTTTATCTGAAAACTATTTCTGAAAGCTGAAAGCTGAAATTACTTCTGAAAACTGAGCTTTGTATATCTGTTGAAAAACTTGACGCATGGGGGCGTTACGTATCACCGTCCCCCCATACGCCTAACTAGAGCTAGGAGTGAAAATCCATGACTTTGGGGAGTTACGTATCGCCGTCCCCAAATCATGCCCCTATTTTCCTTGAAATGAGTGGTCTTGGGGCGTTACGAATCGCCGTCCCCCAAGCCACTGAACTAGAATTTGGGGAGCGGATCTATGCTACCCTCCAAGCTCTAAAACTAGGATCTAGGGGCATCTGTCATCCCTAATCCTAAACTAGGATCTGAGGGCGTTATGTATCGTCGTCCCCCCAGTCCATACATGTGCACATATGTCCATGTCTGTAACAAGTTACATACTGAGGTGGGTTTTCCCCCATGCCTCGAAAAACATAAACCATTTTCTGAAACGTTTCTTTAATATAATGCTCAAATCATAAACGTTTATGAAATGATTGTAATAATAAAAAAAATCTAACGCCCTAAAGCATAAAAATAAGTCTAATATGAAAATTAAAAATGAAAGTTAATTTAAAATGGTAGTGTCCACTCACTGGTTTCGGAATTTAGCTAGCACTGAATCCCCTCATCGAAGAAGATTGTGGTTCCTGTGGGTAATCTACGATCAGAAACTTGATTAGTATATACATTGTAAAATGAACCTCGGAACTTAGCTAAGCTTATTAATACATCAATATGTTCTATCTATAAGGCTTATCATGCTTGTGTATTGATGTAAGATATATATACGAACTAATACGAGACCTATAAGGTGGCCTTTTACATGCTAGGGTGGAACTGGGATGGTTTAAAACTGATTTTTTGAAATTCTGGTCCTCGTGTCGTGACGCGCTTGAATCCAAAAATGAATTGCCTGGGATTTCCACTGCGTGTCGCAACGTAAGTTTCTTCTACGTCGCGACGCGTGTAAACCAGAAGCATATATACATAAATTTCCCAGAACGCATCACGATGCGTGGTGATTTGCTTCACGACGCATGGCCAAAATTTAAGCTTGAAATCAACTTCCTCAAGTGCTTATGCCCAAATACACTTTCATTCTCCCATATTTCAAATTTTTCTCATCAATACCATAAACGTTCATATAGAAACACACTAATATTACTACTCAAACCAATTCAACTTTTTAATCTCATGATATTCATAACTCAAATCTAGGTTACCAATCCTTAATCCTTACTTGGTTCAACCAATGACAATACCAAACATGGTTCTATCATAAATATATCATCTCTACTATCTA
>SKCR01005240.1:0-25557 GCA_019454045.1 Zanthoxylum bungeanum | reverse complement strand
ATGGCCCAACAAGTTCTCATTTCTGACAAGAAGCCCAACTGCATCCAAATGAGGATGGTCCACAAGCACAAGGAAATAGTTATTATAGGTCATACAACTCCGGTCTACGTGTGGGTTTGCGGGAGTGTGAAGAAAGACTCTCGCTGGCGAAGGATTGCCCACAACTAGGTCTCCTCACTCAAGGGTTCGAGCAACCAAGTGAGCGCACCCTTTTTATACCTTACGGTACGTGCCAACGAGTTATGGTGCGTGACTGATTGTCAAATGGATTTCCCATTGTAGATTCCCCAGAGGGAGGGCGGAGCGAACTCTCTTAAAAACCCAAGTCTCTTAAGCTCTTATCGCTTGGTGACATGAATAAACAATGAGTCCTCCAAATTAGTCCATCACGGTAGGCTACAAGTACATGATTATCTAGGTGCCTTCGCAGCTTTTCCTTATAGAAAGGTAGTGAATGAGGGAAGACACCAAACCATTACCTAGCCTTAAAAGTGCCTTTGATTAAACCTCTTTCAACCTACGGTAAACACGGTTAATTAAAGCACAAATCACAATCATTACAAGGCATTATTTCGGGGCAATTCTCTATCCCCAGTGGAGTCGCCAGACTGTAGGACACAGATGTTGGACGACGCTGTTCCGGGCTCGCGGCCGGGTCGGGAGTACGGAGTAGCCCACAGGGGAACTAAACCGGAGAAATAATATGGAGTCGCCACCCGGTGTGAATCGGGAAAATGATTTAAGGCCGCACTCACCCCTCGCAAGGGAAGACCTCAAACCGTTGGGTTCGGAATGGTCCCTTACTTATGCCACTTGTAATGATATGATTTGTGCAATAATCTAACCAAGCCTAAGCAACGTATATTTCCAGATGATCTACTCCTAAGTTTGCATTTATAAAATGAATCATCATAACGGCAAACATACGATATCACACAATAAACTCATGAACATGTTGAATCATCAAACACGAAAAATAAATAACAACCTAAACATAAACATAAAGAAACACCTATTGCGAAAGGATATAACAAGATCATGCATAGAGGAATAACATACTAATGGCTAAATCATGCTTGAGAAACAAGTAACATCCTAACGACCTAATCATGCTTGAACAAAATCTTGCAAACACCTCAAATAGATGAATGCGGGAATACAAATGGATGATAACAACAAAAGTGTCAATAATGGAATGGCATGGTTAATTACATAATGCAAGAGAAATCACCCAAGAAGCAATCATGCATGAAATATGATGAAAATGACTTAGTTCAGTGTATGTACGTTCGTGTAGCGTTCGTTAACGTGTTCGAATGGTAAACAGAAGGTTCGCGTTCGTATAGCATTCGAGAACGCGTTCGAACGGGACCAGACCTGATGCATGATAAAACAAAGAAAATATGCGCGCGTTCGAGTAGCGTTAGTAAACGCGTTCGAACGGTAAACAGAAGGTTCGCGTTCGTATAGCATTCGAGAATGCGTTCGAACGGGACAAGACCTGATGCATTATAAAACGAAGAAAACATATGCGCGTTCGAGTAGCGTTCGTAAACGCGTTCGAACGGTAAACAGAAGGTTCGCGTTCGTATAGCGTTCGAGAACACGTTCGAACAGGACAAGACCTTATGCATGATAAAACAAAGAAAACACATGCGCGTTCGAGTAGCGTTAGTAAACGCGTTCGAACGGTAAACAGAAGGTTCACGTTCGTATAGCGTTCGAGAACGCTTTCGAACAGGACAAGTCCTGATGCATGATAGACGACGCAACACATACATAGATAAGCAAATCTAGGACCCCGTGTGCCCGAATGAACTCATTCCCATTCAATCGGGTGTACCTCGTCCGGCGCGGCAAAACATCGTGGTAAAGGTAGCCTTTAGGCATTTTCCCTCGAATAGAGGACCTTGAATCCACCCTAGTTAGCCCATGCGCACTAGAATGTAATGCATGCGTAAATAAAGTAATGATATGCAAAGGGTAAATGACATAATAAAAGGCGCGGTAAAACATCGTGGTAAAGGTAGCCTTCAGGCATTTCCCTCGAATAGAGGACCTTTAATCCACCCTAGTTAGCCCATGCGCATTATGTTACCGTGCGTATAAAATAAAGACAACAATAATATAGGACCTTGTATGCTCGATTAAACATATCTCACATTCAATCAAACATACTTCGTCCGGCTCGGCAAAATATTGTCGTAAATGTAGCCTTTTGGGCTTTTCTTCCCTCAAATAGAGAACCTTTAGACCATCATACTAAGCCCATGCGCACTACATCATCAATACACAAACAAATAACGTGCAGAAAGTAAAGCGAAAATGACTAAATCATGCTTAAACATAATAACATACTAGCGACTAAATCATGCTCAAACACAGAGTTGGATAAATCGAAATATGTGTGTCTCTCAAGTGGTACGTGGCGTTGTATCCCTAGTACAGACCGCACTACCGTCCATCCGGATTCGGCTACAGAATTTATGTCCGGGTTTCCATCCGATATACCACAAGAGAGAACATATATTCCGTTCATCCGGAAATCACATCATGCACCAACCCACAATACTCATGCAAAATAAAGTAAGAAAATAAATAAAAGGAAGGGTGCCCTCAGGTCTAACCTCTTAGGTCGTCTCTTGAAAGTGCGTTACGCGGCCGTCGGAAGGGTTGATGCTCCGCAACTCCTCCGGTCCACTGATCCACTGCTCTCGTTCGCTGCTTCACTATTTTGAGCCGTTGTTTCCTCTGTTTTGCTGTTGTTTTACTGCTGTTTTACTGTCATTATTTTGAGATTTTAGGCTACTGTTTTTGCAGTTTTGGGGCTATTTTTTTTTCGGTGGTTAGAGGCTGTTTGTGGACTGTTTTATTGCGGTAATGGAGGCTGTTTTGGTTTATGATTTTCAGTGAATGGGGGAGTTATTTCAATGGTGATTTTCGGTGAAGGCTTACTGTTTTAGGGGTTTGATTTTCGGTAATTGAGGGTGTTTAGGGGGATGAGTTTCGGCTGTAGTAGAGAGAGGAGGGGAAGAGAAACTTTTTTTGTGCTTGTTCTTGTGTTATGCGTGAATGGACTAGGAGAGTTTTAGGTGCTAATGCTTTGCAGAATTTTCTGTGATTTGTATGTATGTGTTAGGGTGTGAAAGGTTGGTTTAGGCTTCTTTTTATAGGCAAAGGCTAGGGTTTATAAGGTTTGAATATGAATGGATCAAGTAATTATAGGGGGAAATATTTTGATTAGTGTCTCACAAGGAAAAATCTTCTTAAGTTAGGGAGGAGATTTGGTTTGATTGGGAAGGTGATATATTTGATTTGTTTATTTAGGTATGTGAATTATTTAAATTGGGATGTGATTTATTTAATTTAGGAAGGATATTATTTTAATTTGTGACATGTTTTAAATGTTTTAATTATTTTTGGGTGGGTTTTGGTGGGCTAATTGGGCTTGGGCGTGAGGCTAGCAACAAAACCAGAAGTACCGACACCGTTCGAACGCCGATTCGAACGATGCACGAACGCCCGCAATCTGCTTGACGTTCAAACATGTTCACGAACGCAGCACGAACGAAAGCATTGAACATGTGAATTGAATCCGATGACATACTTATTCTGAATTTCCCCTTCCGACATTCGTTTCCCGTGACTTTCGCAACCTAAAGAGTAGTGCCTCCGTACGAGACTCATCATTGGGACTTATATGCAAAATGTAGTGCCTACAGTAATCAAAATATTGGTTTAGTGAGAAAAAATTGATTTTCAAAAAAAATGTTAAATATTCTTTATTTTAGCGGTACAAGTTAGAATTATCTCATTAATTCTACAACCGCAACTATTGGAAGCAATAAAATGACTTTGATGGAACGAAAATGTAAAAGATAAAGAAAGTATATTTTCTGAAAAATATAGTATCCAGTCGCATGCATGGTGGCATGCATTGCCAACTACCATTGCAAGCATCCAAACCACCTTTAGGTGGAATTTGAAAAATGAGCAAACTTCCAAAACTATTTTCGGTGGATTACTATTCCTTTGTTAAATTTGTTAGCCATTACTATTCCTTTGTTGAATTTGTTAGCCATAGTTTGGCTATAAATACAAAGCTCATATGTGAGCAAAATCATCCCAACAAATAAGCTTCAAGTAAAGAAAGTTTAGAGTGTAAACTCCAAGTAAGAGAGCTTAGAGAGTGTAGTGTGTGAGTTTTTTTTTATACAAGTTTTGTAATACTTGTAAATTCTATTCTTATAGTAATAGAGATTATTTAATTTTCCTCACAAAACACTCTTCAGTGATCAGAGAATCACAACAAGTGGTATCAATAGCTTTGGTTATACGTTGGGGATCTTGGAGGTGAAGAACAAAACTCGGTTTGAAAAATTCAGATTTTGGGAATGTTCTCAAAAATCAATTTTGAACATACTACCAGATCAAGCCACACGCGCACCACATGCCAACAAGAGGTAGAAGACGCTAACGTGTCTACTATGTCATCATTTCGGTACAGTTGTCAGGCACAGTCAGCTAACACGACAGCAAATCTGGTATAGTCAGCACAAACGTCATCGACAAGTCAGCAGATCATGTACAATCATCAGCCACGTCATCAATTTTGGTATAATCAGCTGCCACGCCATCGACACAATAATATTTTCGGTACAGTCATCTGCCACGTCAGCTATTCCAGTCAAGTCATCTCACACGTCATCGCCACATCAGATTTCTGGTACAATCAGCTGCCATGACACAATTATGGTCTAGTCATCTGGTACAGTCAACTGCCACTTCAGCAATTCAGGTACAGTCATTAGCCACGTGTCAGACTTTCAGCAAACCTGGTAAATTTCATTGAGCCCTCTGATGTCTCTGAAATTTATATTTTAACCTTAGAAGTTTTAAAAATTTATAAATCGGTCCCTGATTCGGATTTGGACCAACGAAGAGCCAAATCTATCATTTTCGACCATTCTGAACGCAACGGTGACATTCGATTTGTGAAAATCAGCCTTGATTTTATCCTATTTTCATTTTAAACTTTAAACTTAAAATGGAAATGGAAGATTCTTCTTCTGGTGCGATGATCAAGCTGACGGCAACCACTCCATCTGAAGGCCTCAGATGATAGATTATTTACACTGTAAAAATTTATTCGATATGATCGAGGTGAATAGAATGAGACCAGATTCTGTCAAATAGAGTGACTGGAATAAACTCAAAAACAGAACTCTTAATTAGATTAGGCAGTGGATCGACCACAGTATCTTCCACCACGTAGCACATGATACAAATGCTTCGAAATGTGGATGAAGCTGGAAGGTATGTACCAGGCCAAGATAGCTCAGAGTAAAGCCTTGTTAATGAGATGTTTGGTGAATTTGAAGTTACAGATTGAAACTTCTGTTGCAGAACATACTAATGAGTTCCAGAGCCTGGTGAATCAGCTGTCTACAATAGACATGCAGTTGGGAGATGAAGTACAAGTCATCCTACAATTTAGTTCCTACAACTTAGTTCTCTTCCAGATAGCTTAGAGACATTGGTGGTTACTCTCAGCAATTCGACTCCAGGAGGCAAAATTACCATGCCTATTATAAAAGATGTCGTGTCGAATGAAGAGTCTAGAAGAAAATACATTGGCTCATTACAGACAGAAGCCTTTGTCATGGAGACTCGAGGAAGACATCGAGGAAGATAAAATGGGAGAGGCAGAAGCACAACCAGATGTAGATCCTTAGATGGAATAATGCCTACCTATAAGTATTACAATTGTGGTATAGAAGACCACTTAAAGAAGAATTTCCAAAAACTGCAACGAAATCAGGGCCAAGGTAGTCACCAACTGAAAAATAACGAATGAGAGACACTAGTAGTTGTCCAATGAGATATAGTCATATGCTTCATGCAGGAAGAGACATGCCTTCACACCGAAACCAAAGATATTGAGTGGGTGGTAGATACTGCAACATCCTACCATGTCACTTATCACATAGATTTCTTCACAATATACAAAATAAGAGACTTTGGTTTAGTGAAGATGAGAAATATCAGTTCCTCTGGGATAATGGGAATTTATGATATTCAATTGCGGACAATGTCGGGTGTATATTAACTTTGAAGGATGGAAGCAAATACAATTCATGATTTTTCACGCCATGGTAGAGCGTGAAACAGAGAAAAAACTGAAGTGCCTTCGAACAGATAATAAAGGCGAATAAAGTTCCAGTGAGTTTGATGCCTACTACAGAAGACACGACATTCAACGTGAGAAAATTATTCCATACACCCCACAACATAATGATATTGCTGAAAGAATGAACCGCACCATTATAGGGAAATTCAAAAGCATTATCAGTATGGCTAAGCTGCCAAATACATTTTGGGGAGTAGTTGTTTGTACCGCATACTACCTGATCAACAGCTCACAATTTGTACCGATGAATTTTGAGATTCTGAAGAAAGCATGGTCTGGTAAGAATCCCACATACTCTTACTTTAGAGTATTCAACAGTTTAGCCATTACACATGTATCCAATGAGCTCAGGCAAAAGCTCGATGTAAGGACTGTTGGGGTTTTAGGGGCAAATCCGGGTAAACACAACGGAACGCGAAAATCAAAATTTTCGATTTCAATAATTTTTCTTAGGCAATTAAAATAAACTTATTTATTGTAATTACTCAATACTTAAAAACTAAATCTTTTACCCAAAAATCATATTTTATTTAAATTACCGAGAGACCCCTCATACTTTGGATTTTGATAATTTTAGTCCTCAAATTGTCAAATATAATTTTAAGTGATTCCAAATAATTACCAAAATGATTTATATATGTCCAATACATCAAAATAAAAATTGCAACTTAAAATCCATAAAATGCCAAAATTACAGTGAGCACCCATAGGATTCCAATTTGTGCATTTTGGTCCAATCTTGTTCAAAATAAGTTTAGATGAAATCCAATCAATACCAAATTTAATATACATCATATATACATCATTATACAACACATATATGAAAATCCCCAAATTTGGAAAGGGTATAGACCCTAATTTTACAAATTCTTCAAATTGAACAAATTACACCAAATTCAACAAATTCAACATTGCAATCAAGTCTCTATCACACCAAAAAAGTCTCACCACTTTGAAACAACACAAGAATAATTCTAGGTCATCAATGAGTGGCCTAACAACTCTAGAATGACAACATGATTATCAAATAACCAAAAGAGAGCTTAATAACCATTTATAAGCTCACTTTAATTAACATACATGCTAGCATCTTTATTTCAAGTTTCCAAGCATTTTATTACATGCTTAAAGAGTAGAGAAAATTCCAAACAACACATGTTGAAGCCAAGAATCATAGAAACAATTTCTAAGTTGAAGAGTGTTGAGAAATACTTACAAATCTTGAGATTTAGCTTAAGTTTTTCCTTTGTTCTTCAACTTTTTCTCTCAAACTTTCTTTGTAATATGTTTTGGTGGCTTAACCTAATGAAACAAAATGAAACAAAAACAATATATATCCCTTTCCCATTTAGCCGAAACTTAGGGGAAATAATATCTAGATATTTAATTTTTTGTTTCAATATAATAAGTATTAGTTGACCTGTTAAAGTTGTACATTACAACATTAAATGAATATTAACAAGTGTAACCAATCATATTAAGCCATTTCCTAACTTAATCATAACATAAGATATTTATATTTTTAATTACTTTAATTATTTAATAATTAAATAATTATTTAAATATAATTATTTTAAATATATGTATTATATTTACTTTAAATAATCCAAATACATATATTAATGATATATGTCAAATATCACAATTTGACATTTAATTAATGTGTATTTAATAAAATCATTCATTAAATACAAATACACATTAATTAGGAAATGACCATTAGGTCCATTTGCACGTATCTTTCGTTTAACCGTTAAACGATTTATAAATAATCAATATTATTCATAAAAGTTGTCATAGTGCACTACAAGTATATTTCATTAGTGAGACTCTTTAGGTTCAGACATATCCGTCATGAAATTCAATTTCGTGTCCATAATCTACCCACCCGTAAATTATGACGAACACGGATAAACTCACTGAACCATACAGGTCGAGGTCATTGCATATGTATAATCCATTTGTCACAGGTATCCATATTATTCCAGAGATATAGATATAAATGTCAAATCTATAGATATAATCACGTCGATGTTTCTATTAGCAATCTCTTAATAACACTTAGAACTCGCTTCTATAGTGTACCACGGGCCCATGGATTTAAAAAATTGCTAATTGCATATTGAATACCTATGCTCTGTACACAGAACTGACGAATCATTTCTTGACACACACATGATATCATGAGCATTAGTCCACACCCAATGAACAGAATGAGGTCTGATTTTAATAGATCGGTAATGTGACTGTCATCAAAGTATGAAGGATAACTCATATATCCACAGTGGTAGCTCAAGTCAAAGAATCACTATGCTACTCAACCCGAGAAGATTCTTATTGACGATGATGTATCATCCATTAAGAATAAGAATCTTCGGTGAGTAATTCAATATTTATCCGCTATAAACACTTACACGTTTATACGAGTCTCCAACACTCATGGCTCATTGAGAAACCATTGGAATCCAAGATTACAGTATACGACATGTACCAATCTCAACGGGTTTACTTTACTGACCAAGTAGTGTAAACCTTGACCAGGAACAGTCTAAGAATGACAACGTCATGATACAACTCAATGTCAGTTGCGAATCTTTTGCAACAGTATCATAACTAATCATTCTAAGGTTAATTACGTCTTTACCATATATAAATAGATGTTATATAATATAAACTATTTATTTTATTCATAATAAAATGTTACATAAGTATTTACAGAGAAATACATAAGAAAATTGGCGCTCCGAGCACCAACCCTAACAAGGACAATTCCATGTATATTCCTAGGCTATAGAGATGAAGAATTTGGATACATACTATAGGTTCCGAAGAAAAAGATAGTCATCAGAAGCTGAGATGTAGAGTTCTTGAAGATCAGACAATTGAAGACATTGAAAAGCTCAAGATGTCTTTCAATTCCAGTGCCGAGAGAAATCCAGACCCAACACCAGTAAAATTGTTCACAAATAGAGTGCACGATGAAATTTCAGAAGCAGAATTAGAGGAGGCAAATGAGAATGTTGAGCAGAGGGAGACACAATCTGCTACATCGGAAGCTACAGAAAATAATGCTGAGCAGGGGGAGCCGCAACCTGCTCCACTAGAAGTTACACGATCATCCACAAATTTAGATGATGACAGACCTCCTGAAACCAATGGACCTTAGACAAAAAGATCCGAGCGAGTCAGGATTCCATCAACCATATATCTGAGATCCGAATATATTCTACTTACTGATGAGGGGGAGCCAGAGAGTTTCCCACAAAGCAAGAAGGCACTGAGGAATAAATAAGTGAAGAAACATGACAGCAAAATTGTGTTTTGCAGAGACACAATAGAATAGTACAGTGCAGAAACACAGTGAAAGGTGTTGTGCAGAGACACAACTGACATGTCAATAAAGGCGGTCAATTGGGACAAGCCAGAGCTGTACATAGATATAGCCGGGACAACTGTCAGATGACAATCGTTTTGGATGCAGCTGGAAGGAGAGAATTGTAATATCCAGCTACATGCATGGTGACATGTCTTGCCAACCACCACTGCAAGCATCCAAACCATCTTTAGGTGAAGTTTGAAAAATGAGCAAACCTCCAAAACTACTTTTAGTGGATTACTATTCATTTGTTGAATTTGTTAGCCATAGTTTGGCTATAAATACAAAGCTCATTTGTGAGGAAAATCATCTCTAACAAATAAGCTTCAAGTAAAGAAAGCTTATAGTGTAAACTCCAAATAAGAGAGCTTAGATAATGTAGTTACTGTGTGAGATTTTTTTTATACAAGTTTTGTAATATTTGTAAATTCTATTCTTGTAGTAATAGATAATATTTATTTTTCCTCATAAAATATTCTTCAATGATCAGAGAATCACAACAAAAATATATCTTTAATGAATGAAAATCAAAATGACATACTTGGGCCTAAACACTTTTTTTATATTAATTAAAATCTTAGGTGTCTTGATAGGCAAATCCTATTCATTACGGCATATTAAAACCCAACCGCGGAAGTAAAATAAATAATAAAAAGAAAATTTATAATTTAAGAAAGAAAATTTTAAATTACAAATTAATGTAAAAAAAAAAAAAAAATGAAGTAATATGAGGATGAGTCACTTGTCATCAACGGTGAAGCAATTTAAGCCCATATTTTTTATAAATGAATTATATATATATATATATATATATATAAGCCCAAAAAATAACTATGGACTTGTAAAAACGGCTACATCATACTCGGTCTTAATTTTTAGATTAAAAAAGAGTCATATAACATCTTCATCACCAGTTGTTATGCATAAACAAGCAGAAAACAAATACCAAGAACAAGTAAAAACAACAAACAAAAGCAGAAAATGGCTGTAATGCATTGAGTTGATGACCAACTTATTTGACTTGATAAATTTATTAAGGGAAAATATAATTTCTACACTGAAAATTAGTTTTTATATAAAAAAAATTTAAAACTTTAAATGAGTTTAATTTTATATTTAAAATTTTAATCAGTTTACTAAATTTACACATACAGTTTCCGTCAATACACTAATTTACATCTAATAATTTTTAATCATTATGTTAATATATATTTAATAAATATAAATTAATATATTGACCGAAACCTTGAATATAAAAATGAACGTTTTTAAAGTTTTTGGATATTTTCACATATAAATCAATTTTCAGGATTAAAAATAATAAATTCCCAATTTAGTAATAACAAAATTGTAGTTGTTTTATTAGTCAAATTATGTATTTTGTATTACATGATTTCGTTGAATATTATTGTCAGCGTGAATGCTTGTATTAGCAGGCATCCTTTTAAATAATCTTAATAAAATTTGTCACCCATATTTGAGTTTTTAAAAATAAATAAAAAGTTAAAATTATATTTAAATTGATACACCCATTTGCCATTTAAAAAATTATAAACCCTCTTTAATTAAATCTTTTTTAAAAAAATCAATGAACTTTCATGTGAATTACCTTTTACCCCTTTTGGAATTGCCAGATTGGCGGTGGTCCCATTCTAGCTGTCGTCCAATCAGGATTGGTGGGCCTGAGCCCACGACTTTGGTTGCCGGCTCGCTCGAGCCGATAAAGCAACCGTTTCAATTTTTGGCGGTTCGCAGGTAAGCATGCATCAGATTTGGCTGTACGTTCAATCAAGTGGATTAAATTTTTAAATAATATAGAAACTTAAATTAAAATATTCATAACGATAAACAAATATTATTTTTCAAGTAGTATATTTAAGGAAGCTGTCTCCACTATGGGTGTTCACGGGTCGGGTCGGGTTTTTCAAAAAATTTTATGACCTGATCAGGTTGGGTCATTCGGGTCTTCCGACCCGAAACCCGCAATTTGAGAAGGTGACCCGCGCGGGTCGGGTCGCAACGGGTTAGGTCAAAAAACTGCGGGTCGGGTCGGGTCGACATAATATGCCGTGAATATAATATATATATATTTTTTGATATAAGTTTGACAGGATAAGTGTGTAACTGAAATGGTTAAGTCTTAGAAAAATTTGTAAGAGACCATGAGTTCGAATCTCAGCATCATCAGCATATATTTTGTTTTTTGTTTTCATGATTTTGTAAAAAGAAAGACAAAAATGCAATAGGTGGGATTCAAACTCATGACCAAGTATGAACTAAATAATTACTTTGCCGCTCCAGCTACACGTTTTTCTTGTTAAAATTATATCAATAAAAAAATATATAATTTATATCGGGTCGGGTCAGACTCGATTTTTCTGACCCAAACCCGTGACCCGATCCGAAATTTCGGGTCTGGTTAAAATTGACCCGAAATTAATTTTAAAAATTTCTAAACCTGACCCTATGAACACCCATAGTCTCCACTGTAGTCTGATGGTGTAGGATTCAACATCTCATATTGAGATACTGAATTCGAATTCAGAGAGTGTGTTTCTTGTAAGAGCTTGGGACAACCGGGAGTTTTACCTACTCCGCTTAAGCTTGAAAAAGATGGTTTGGCGGTGAGGTTTCCAATGATTCAAAAAAAACATTTAAGGAAGCTTGTTATTAAGTCTCCATTTACCTCTCAGTTTGATAAGGGTACATAATCTATATTTGCCATTGGGGAGAGAATAAATATATTTTTCAAATATTAATAGCACATATATATTTTGATATTAAAATAAAAATTTCAAAAAATTCCTAATGATAGCCCTTATAAAATATATTTTAGGCTCATTAATTTTTATAAAAACTGAAAAGAGATTGTATTTTCTATGGGACATTAGAAAATCTAAACAGATAATATAATTTTTATAAAATCTTTTAATCCCATTAATGTTTAAACATTTTTTTTTTTTTTATCTTATTTGCGATGGAAAATTAAGCTTCAGTTTTTGTTTCGGACAGCTCATGAAAACTCACAGCGGCTTCGGCTTGTCTAAGCCGAGCTCACAAACGCGGAACGCGCAATAATTATATTTTAAGATATACAAAAATTACTCAATTAATTAATTAATTAAAATACTATAAACAAAATTATAGCAAAGCCAGCCTAAAGAATTTTCATTCATTTTGTGCAATCTCCCTTTATTCAGAAGAAAAACCTCGCGCATTCACCAAACAGATCGACGGTAGCGGAGAAGCTCCGGCGGAGTTAAATTTCCGGCAATGTGCAACACACGCGCTCTCAGCTTGGTACTCTTTTCAGCCCTGGTTGTATTTCACTGTGGAGTTATAGCTCAAGTCCTAGCTCAGGGATCTAATGCTACAACAAGTCGATGGAGGACACTAAGCGGTACCGTTTTTGTAGTTTGTTTGTTTTGTGTTTGGTTGCTGAGAAAAAAAAGTGTAGTGTTAAGATGAGAAAATGTAGCTCTGAGTTCAGTATAAGCCTATATGCTCTGGGTCTGTTTGGATCAACGAAGGGGAGAGGAGGGAAGGGATTTTAATGGAGGGGAGGGGAGGGGAGGGGAGAAATCGAAGGGAAGAGATTTTAATTATATATATGTTTGGTTCAAATGAGGGGAGAGGAGAGGTGATGCTTTTTAATTATATATATGTTTGGTTCAAGAAGGGAGGAATTTTAAAACTAATTTACTATTTTATCGTTGTAGCCTTTTATAAATAAAATTAAAATAATATAGGCTTATATTATCTTTTAATTAAACAAAGAATAAAATTAAAATTAAAAGCTCTACATAATACGTGTTATTAAAAATAAAATTAAAACAAGTATCAAATCAGTAGCTAGGTTTGAATGGTGAAACAAATATAAGAGAAATTTGTAATTAGGATAATTTTGGATTTTAATGTATAAGTAGGGATAATTTTATCAATGTATTTAAAATTTTAATTGTTCACTTTCTCTCCCCTCCAAAACCCCTCACTTTTGGAGGGGAGTTAAAATTGGCTTAGGAGGGATTTTGCTCCCTTTCCCTCCCCTTAAAAAAATTGAACCAAACAAACATAATTTAAAATAACCTATCCCCTCTCCTCCCCTCCAAAACCCCCCAACCAAACACATAAGGTTGCCAAATTTATAAATATAAAAGTAGTTTTATTTTTGTAGGTTTAGAAGCTGAAACAACAAACAAAATCAAGGAAAATAGAATATAGTAAAGTGAAGATTATGTTTTCCTTTCTATTTTTCTTTTGTTTTATAATGAAAATCTGAAGAAAATATGCAAATTCGAATATGAAAATAAATAAAGTTTTTGTTTTTGGAATGGAGTTAGTTCAGTCAAGCACCCCTTTTCCTTAACTCTTCATTTTTAAATTGTTATTATTTATTTTTTGAGACTGTTTAAAATCTAAGAATGTTTGAATTCCTGGAAAAGTAGGGTGCTTTTGGTTGGTAGAGAGTATTGCCAGAGAGTATAAGCTATTAAACTAGCTTATAATTTATGGAACAAACGCTAGAGTATAAATTAGTGTAAAAAAATAGTCAAAAAAATAATCTCACAAGCGTTAACTTGGCCGTTTAGTGGAGTGTTAAAACGCTAGAGTTAACGCTCCACCAAACGCACTCTTAGTTTACCATTTTTGGATTGAAAAGAGCTAGAAAACTTAATTGGTACATAATAATGTGTTTAACATGAGCAAATTTTCATTAACTTGTTTTTTTTTCCCTTTTAATTTGTGGATTATTGGATAAGCTCACTTGTCACTTCTTGGATTTTTCTTGCAGGGGATCCTCCTTTTGTAGTAGCACGAGGTGGATTTTCGGGGTTATTTCCAGATTCCAGTTTGGTAGCTTATAGTTTGGCATTGCTTACAAGTGTGCCCAATGTAATCTTATGGTGTGATGTGCAATTGACCAAAGATGGAGCTGGGATTTGCTTCCCTGATCTCAAGCTCGATAATGCTTCTAACATCCCTTTTGTTTTTAGAAATCAGCGAAAGACTTACGTTGTTAATGGGGTCTCAACTCCAGGATGGTTTACCATTGACTACACCCTCACTGACCTATCAAAAATTGTCTGTAAGCTTTTCTTCTTTTATTTCTCTCTCTCTTTTGATGACTGAGTTGAATTCATAAGTTTTCATATTCTCTCTTTTATGATAAGCTGATCTTATATTTGGTTTGAGCTATTAAATCTTCAGGTTATCTGACTTCTATGTATGTTAAGCTATTGATTAGTCTACATGTTATTATCATAGTCTTTTCTTATTTTATTTCTTTCTCTCTCTTTTGATGACTGAGTTGAATTCATAAGTTTTCATATTCTATCTTTTATGATAAGCTGATCTTATATTTAGTTTGAGCTATTAAATTCTTCAGGTTATCTGACTTCTATGAATGTTAAGCTATTGATTAGTCTACGAGTTATTATCATAGTCTATTATTGAGTAGGTGGGATTGTTGCTCTGTGTTGACCATTATCTATTTTGTTTGACATTTTAATTTTTTTTCCCTGACCTGGTCAGTAAATCAAGGAGTCTATTCTCGAACTGATAAGTTCGATGGCAATGGGTTCCCGATTCTTACAATCCAGGAAATGGCAAGACAATTGAAACAACCGAGCTTATGGTTGAATATTCAGGTAAAAGATAATACTTTCTTCTTTATTCGTTGAGCTAGTACTCTTTTACCTTGTCTCTTGAGTCTTGACAATAGTAGAATTTGCTCTTTTGTTATATTTTGCCTACCTTTTTGTTCTGATACTTCTGCAGCATGATGCATTCTATGCACAACACAATTTCAGTATGAGAAGCTTCCTGCTCTCTGTATCGAGAAATGTAATTGTCAGTTATATCTCTTCACCTGAGGTGAATTTTTTTAGAAGTATTGCAGCAAGATTCCGACCAAGCAGGACGAAGCTGGTTTTCCAATTTCTTGGTCAAACTGAAATAGAGCCTACAACCAACCAGACGTATGGTTCTCTGTTAAAGAATCTTACATTCATCAGGACTTTTGCCTCTGGAATCCTTGTTCCTAAGGATTATATATGGCCTGTAGATGCAAGTCAGAACTTACTACCTCATACCTCTGTTGTGTTGGATGCTCATAAAGAAGGACTAGAAGTTTTTGCATCAAACTTCGCAAATGACCTTCCAATTAGCTTCAACTACAGTTATGATCCACTATCTGAGTATCTCTCGTTCATTGACAATGGTGACTTCTCTGTTGATGGTGTGCTTTCTGACTTCCCAATAACTCCGTCAGAGGCCATAGGTGAGTTGTCATCCTTTTCCATTGCGTAGCTAATGCACATCCAAAAAAAGTGATAAAGTATTTTTAGACTCTTGCTATTTATGTATGATTTTATATTTGTGACTTCCATTCTGAGGTTTCACCTGAATCTTTTGATAAATCAACATCTAAATGAATATTCAACTATTTTGGATTCGACATGAAGTCCCCATTGTTGATATCTCCTTGGAATTGTTTTGACCTTGTGTACCTGAATCTTTGTTGGTTCATTCAATTTTATTTCAGCGTACATAATGGACTGCTCCATTGTGCTTTTTCTTATTTTGATTTTTCAATTGGTGATACTCTAGCTTCCTTTGAGTGCATTTATATGTTCTTATATTTTCAAGTTCACTTAAATTTGCGACAAACTTAAAAAGTTGTGCGCTGAACCTTATTGCAATTGTCTGAACTTAAATAACATTTTTGTTCTCTTTATTGCAAGTTTGTAATAGTGGTTGCTTGTTTTATTTTCTGAGACGCTGTTTTTTTTCTTGTTACTACAGATTGTTTTTCTCACCTGGGAAAAAATGCATCTAAACAAGGTATACCCCCACTCTATGGTGCTTTTTGTTTCATGTTTATCTTTCTCACTTGTTGGTTATGTTGCAGGTTGACTAATGGCATCAAAATTGTGTTAACTTTTGTCCTTCACCTTTCTCTTGTTGTAGTGGATCTTTTGGTCATCTCAAAGAATGGAGCAAGTGGAGACTATCCTAGTTGTACTGACTTAGCATATCAGAAAGCTATTTCAGATGGTGTAGATATTATTGACTGCCCTGTCCAGGTGTCAAAGGATGGAGTACCATTTTGCCTTAGCTTTATAAATCTAATTAATAGTACAAATGCTGCTCAATCGCGTTTTAGCAACCTTACAACTACTGTTCCAGACATTATGGCAGGCAGCGGAATATTTTCTTTTAGCTTGACATGGGATGAGATTCAAACCTTGACCTGTAAGTTAAATTGATTCCTATTTCCTTCTTCTCTGGTGTAATACTCGGTGCTCTTTTTGTTGTTGCTGTTATTATTATCCCTTAGTGTTCGTTAGTTGAAAAGTACATGAGTAGAGATAGCCTCCAATAGAAAGGAAATATTGTGGCTAAAAAGAATATATATATATATATATGGAAGCGTTGGAAACCCCGCCGCCAAACCATCCGACCTGGGCTTAAGCGGAGCAGGTAAAACCTCCGGCTGCCCCAGACTCTTACAAGAAACGCACCCCCTGAATTCGAATCCATGACCTGCAGGCCAGATCCTGAGCCCTATACCACCAAGTCACGCTCCTTGGGGAGAATACACACACGTGTGTGTGTGTGAAAGAAGTTAAAACTAAGTCCTGATTCCAAAGAATTGAAGAAATAGCAGGACAAAATGGTTGGCAAGGTAAAATAATAAAATATTCAATGTGTGGGTGTAACAAGTCAAACCTGAAAGCTACTCCATGCATACTGAGAGAACTTCCTATGTGTACTGGAAGATGGAGAGAACACCAGTCTTAGAGAAGATGCTGTTGCTATTCTTCATTGTAGGTGGATTTTTGTATTCTCAATTGGATATCTAAATTCAGAGTGACATGCTTGGATACTTTATATGTTTATCTACTTCATTGAAGTCACTTCATACCTAATAATAGATTCATCATTCATGAATGAGTTCTTTCTTTGGGGCACTGTATGTCCTTATGTCTCTGCGAGGGACTCCATGATCTACTTTTGACTATATCTTTCATTTCTATCTTGTCTTCTAAATCTGCTCATGTAGCCTAGTATTATTGATAGTATTTCTCAGAATAAACATAATTTGCTATTTATGTGCAACAAATGCGCAACATCTAATATTTATTTATTTTCTTTTTCACGGCAGCCCAAATTTCGAATCCATTTCTTTTCAAGTATAAAATATCCCGCAACCCGAAGAATAAAAATGCTGGAAAGTTTATAAAATTGTCTGATTTTCTGGATATGGCAAAGAACGCAAGCTCTCTTTCCGGTGTCTTGATCAGCATAGAAGTAAGTTTTGTTGTGGCTACAGTACTAGTTAATGATTCATATTTAACTCATATTTCTGCATCACAGCTTGCTGTGTTATATGATGATAATCTCTTTCCAGTTTGACTCAAATATTTGTGGTGCAGCTGACATTTTAATCTTTATTATCCTGCACTACTTTCAGAATGCAGCGTATCTTGCAGAGAAGCAGGGAATGGGTGTAACTAATGCAGTAATTGAGGCCTTGGAAAAGGCGGGTTATGATAATCAGACAGCTTTAAAGGTTATGATTCAGTCCACAAACAGTTCTGTTTTAATAAAATTCAAGGCAAAAAAAAATTATGAGCTTGTCTACAAGATTGAAGAAAATATTCGCGATGCTCTTAACACAACCATTGAGGAAATTAAAAAGTTTGCTGATTCTGTAGTCCTCAACAAGGAGTCTGTATTTCCTGAAAATGCAATGTTCATTACTGGTGCTACAAATGTTGTACCAAGGCTACAATCATTTAAGCTCCCAGTTTATGTTGAAACATTCAGCAATGAGTTTGTATCTCAAGCGTGGGACTTCTTCGCAGATTCAACTGTGGAGATAAATTCATATTACACAGGAGCTGGTATTAATGGTGTTATTACAGATTTCCCTATGACTGCTGCTAGATACCGAAGTAAGTTGGCTCTGAAACATTACACTTTTTTTTTTTTTTTTTTGTTTATAAGGTGCATGAATATATTGGGTCCTCTAAAGTTTGGTAACAAAAGAAATCGGTTTTAAATCCTAGAACAAATTTTCACTTTTCTAGACCAAACTCTGCTAAATCTAAAGTCTCTGGTTTTATGCTTACTTGAAGGGACAGCTGTAATTCACAAAATCTAATGGTACTAATAGTATAATACTACTAACACTTATGACTAAAAGCAACTATCTCATCTCATCATTTCTGTTTGTCATTACGGGCAGCATGAATGATGAAGAACAGTTGAGTTGCTGCCTCTCTTTTTTTTTATCAACTTCCTGTTGGTTTATCAATCTAATGCAGAGAATCGATGCTTAAATCTGGGCGAGAAGACACCTGCTTACATGATCCCCGTTCAGCCTGGTAGTCTCATGCAACTCATCACTCCTCCTTACATGCCACCAGCTGAGGCTCCAAATCCCCTCCTGACTGAGTCCGATGTCGTGGAGCCACCTTTGCCCCCCGTCACACCAATCCTATCTACCAGCCCTAGTAATGGTTCGGCAGCAGCTCCGACACTGCCAAATGGACAGCCTAAAGTTGCCGTAGGCATTTTCCACTCATGTATGGTTATGCTCCTAGTCACTCTTTTACTACTATAATATACATGGTCACATCTGATTGTTTTATGCTCTTGAGTCTTCCCACCCCATTGCTTGGAGCTTTTTCTGCTTCTCTCCTTGCGGTTAATCCATATTTTTCCCCCTTGATGAAAACAGTAGGGAATTCTTTTCCTTTATTTTTTTTGAAAAAAAAAAATTGTTTGTAGGTTATGTTCATTCTTCCCTATGTATTTTGGAAATCACAAATTCTTGAGGGGCACATGTAATGATGGATTCATTTGTCATTTCATTGTTGTTAAAATAAAATTATGTATATCTTTGAGTGGTGGCTGTTTTCTCTAGTTTTGTCTTACAATTTGTCCTTGTCCTTTCTGGCTTTATGCATTATTCTATCTTGATTGAGATGAGGGGCGCTCCACCAGTAGCGTGGGCGTTGGATCATTGAATTTCAATCCAATAGTTCACGAGTCTCTATTTAAATCTAGACCGTTGGATTGAAATCTAAAGATCTAGATGACATAACGTCTCGTGTCCATCTTAATGGTACAAAGAAACCATGGATGTTTGGGAGTAAATTCATAAATATTCATAATATCGAGTGGAGTTAACTTGAATTTTTAAAATGTGTAGGGGTAGGGTCGGAAAATATATTTTTGATTTTCAAAACTTAGGCTAGTTGGGAGAAAAGTAAAGTAACGGATGGTAGACACTCAATTCACCTCAATGGAGAATAGATGGTGCAGTGACATCACATGATACACAATCCGACAGAATTTGAAAACTATATTTTAAGGTACACCAATTTTCCGTTACACCCGCCAAATATCCACAACGGAATCACCCAAATTTAATGCGCGATTGACTGTGCCCCATTTTGCACGTCATTGTCTTGAAGAACAAACAAAACAAATATAGACATTTTTAAATGATATTTTTTTTATGATATTTTAGTGATATTTTTATTTTAAATAAATATATATTTTATAAAGAGATTAAAATTTATAATTATTTGAAATAAAAATATTACTACAAAATATTTATATATTTTTTCGAATCAAATAAATATTCTCAAGCTCTATCCTCAAATAAACAAAAACTTTAATGCAATTTTGCTTTTCGGAAACATTTTTGTCATGCTATTAAAATTTGCCTCTTTTACCAAATCACATACTTAATGATTAAGAGCATTTTCAACCAGACTCTTACAAACTATCTATGATTATTAAAAAAAAATTAAATCACTTCTAATTTAAAGACACATGAAGGTGATTTTTCTTCTAACAATTCTCCTACACATCTTTATATAAGTTAAAATATTACATATTTATTATAAATTCATTTCAAATTTATTTTAATTTAATGAATTTAGTATCATCTTTAATGAATTCTCCTACATAGTGATCATCGGAAGTTAGTTTAGAACAAAAATAAGATGTGTTGATGGTGTTTTCAGGTACTATGATATTTAAGGCAGCACGACAAGGACAGAAGGGTAATTCCCTGACTGGTTGAGATCATCAAAGCCGACCCGGCCACTATACAGTAAGAGGACCGAACACTTGATGATAGATGACCGACCACTTTAGTTCGGATGACCGAGCACTATAAAGTCGGCAGAAAACTCTCAGCATAAAAGACTATCATGACCGACCTCATGGAGACCGACCAGACGAGCGAGATATGCTCAGAGATAATGACACCCTATTCTTGCGGATAAGATAAGCAAATTATCCTACGCTCACAAGGAAATGAAGTCAGAATCCGAAAAGAAATAAGAAAAGAGAAGGCAATATTAGACTAGGAATCCCTACAAGAAGAGAAGACTGAGTTCAACTAGGATTTCTTATGCAAATAAGAGTCTGATTTTTATACTATTATAAATATGAGGGCATAGTATGTTTAGAAGACATCAAAAATTAGAGATCTGAATCTTCAAGCTCTGACTTGTAGAAAACGAAAAGAGACTCAAAAAGAGTGTTTAAGTAATAAAAGTATCATCTTGTTTGTGTCTGTGGACGTAGGTCGGATCCAAATCCACCGAACCACGTTAAATCTCCTTGTGTGATTGGTGTGTTTATCTGTTTTTTGCTAAGTTTGCCTTTGGTCCCCCATAACCAAACAAATTCACTATTGAGGGAGGATTAGTCTCGGGAAGTGATATTCCCATATTGCCCCTGAGACCAAAATCAGGTCAACAGTTGGCGCCGTCGTTGTGGGAAACAACAAAAGCAACTCGCGTAGTAAGACAATGGCGGAAGGCGGAAACCCGATCGTCAGGGAGCTCGGCTGCGGATTGGATGGAGAAGATCGAGGAAAACCTGAGGAAAGAAAAGGAGGAAAACCAGACTCTGCTAAAAACCATAGTAGACCGGTTGGAAAAGATAGAAGGAGCGCACGACGGAAAATTCAAGCCCGAGACTAGCCGACGAAGGAGTAAAATAGCAGAAGGAAAGAGAATTGTCGATATAAGTGAAGACGACAGACCCCGGAGGAGGGATCCCTACAGGGTAAGATCCGTGGTGGTGCAGAGAGATTCCCAGACCGAGGATACATGGGAGGAAGAGGATGACAAATCATCACCAGACTCCTCCTACGATAGCCCTCACAGCACCCGAAGAAGAGGGAAAGAATATACCGAAGAAGTACGAGAAGATACCGACCCTGAGGAGCACCACTCCCAAGATAGCAGAAAAAAAAAAGAAACCACATGAGGCGGCATGGAACCAAAGACAGCAGCATGAAATCTTGGCTGCGGGAGGAGCTGGTCAAATGGGGAGTATACCCCAATACAAACAGAGGGGATGTCCAGGACGGCAAAGATGAGTCCCCCCTCACAGAAGAAATAAAAACAGAGAAATTCCCGAAAAGATTCAGCATGCCAACCATGGCGCCATACAAAGGCCATACCGATCCCAAAACCCACATTGAAGGCTTCGTCCTACTAATGGAGGTACAAGGGGTAACATGGGACGCCATCTGCAAAGTGTTCCCCCTAACTCTGGCCGGACCGGCCATTCTATGGTATAGAAGCCTAGCCCCAAGAAGCATCAGCAGCTTCACACACTGAGAAAGTCATTCATACGACACTTCAAGGGGGCTTGTGTCCCCAGAAAGACAATTGGAGAACTAAGGCTTATGAAACAAGGAGACGATGAACCTTTGAAGATATTTATTGAAAGATACCATAATATGGTACTCGAAGTCGGAGGGTATGAATCCCCCGAGGCTCTGGAAAGCTTGAAGGGAGCCTTGAAGATCGGGAGGCTATGGACCCACCTAAGGATCCAAAACACCCCGGACTACGCAACCGCCCTGGAGGTGGCCCGAAAATTCGTTTTGTTAGAGAACGAAGAGAAAGTATCCCGAAAAGGGAACACCATCAGAGAAAGGACCATGAGAGAGGGCGGCCGTCCGTGTAGAAAGAGAATCCAGAAGACCACCCCCGAAACACAAGGAGTTCAAACCACTGCACCGAGACAACCAAGAAAGAAGGGTGCCGACCCAAGTAAACCATGTGGTCGGGGAAGATGCATACATTCCCCTAAAGAAACCACTGGGACAAATTGTCATGGAGATCCATGGGAAATGCCTCTTAGTAGAACCCGACCAAAGGAGATTCCCCCCGGACAAAAGGAACCAAAAGGCTTATTGCGTACCACCCAACTCCAAGGGACATGCAACAGACGGATGTAAAGACCTGCGAGAACAAATGGAAGATCTAGCACGAAACGGGTATCTGAACAAATACATTGACCACGAGGTCATGACGGCCAGACAAAGAGCACGTGGCCGCCAAATCAATATCATCGCAGGAGGAAGAACACTGGCCGGAAACTCTAACCGGTCAAGGAAAGATTACAGCAGAACTCGAGGACTGGACGTCCTAGAAACAGAGCAGGTGACAGGACTTCAGGGAAACCGGTCGGTACCAATAATGTTTACTGATGAGGATACCCGAGGAGTAAATTTCCCTCATGACGATGCATTGATAATCAAGGCAGTAATCAGCGGGGCGGAGGTAGACAGAATCCTAGTGGACCCCGGAAGCGCAGTCGACATAATTTCCAGAGAAGCACTGGTCGGCCTAGGGGTGGAGTATGCTACCCTGACCAATGATAGCACTCCCCTGTACGGTTTCGGAGGATCAGCCGTCATCCCCCTGGGAAGGATACAGTTAGCCATGACTGTTGGGACATATCCCCGGACCCGGACAATCATGACAGACTTCACTGTAGTAGACTGCATGAGCAGTTATCAGGCCATCGTCGGGCGACCTTTCATGATGAAAACAAAAGCCGCGATGTCCTGCTACCACCTAAAACTGAAATTCCCCACCCGGGAGGGGATCAGAATCGTATGCGGAAGCCAGAAAACAGCTCGCAGCTGCTTCGCAACCCTCTCACGAGAAACTCTCTGCATCAAAGAAGATACCCGAAAACGACAAAGAGGCCTGGGTGAAGAAGAAGAAGACAGAAGCCTTGGACCTCGACCAAACAAAAATGCCCGAGTCGCTGCAGCTGAGGAGACAGAAGAAATAGAACTTTACGGGCCGGGAAAAATATAAAGATAGGGGGAGGCCTGAGCAAGTCTCTACGACAAGATCTGCTAAATGCCTGAAAGGATACTCGGACGTCTTTGCCTGGGGATACAATGATGCCTGGGATCGACCCGAGGTTCATCAATCACCACCGCCGGGTAGACCCATCTCACAAACCGGTCAGGAAAAAAGAAGGAACTTCAATCAAGAGAGGAGTAAAGCAATAGCAGCCGAGGTCGAGAAGTTACTAAAGGCAGGTCTCATCAGGGAAGCAAGGTACCCGGATTGGGTATCAAACGTGGTGTTGGTCAGAAAAAAACAATGGCAAGTGGCGAATGTGTGTCGATTTCACCGACTTAAACAAGGCGTGCCCAAAGGACAGCTTTCCTTTGCCGAACATAGACCAGCTAGTAGACACCACAGCCTGTCAAGGATTACTGAGCTTCATGGATGCTTTCTCCGGATACAACCAGGTCAAAATGTGTCCTGCAGACGAAGAGAAGACAACCTTCATCACAGATCAGGGGCTTTACTGCTATAAAGTAATGCCCTTCGGGCTAAAAAACGCTGGGGCAACCTTCCAAAGGTTGGTAAACAAAGTTTTCAAACCACTCATCGGCATTACAATGCTAGTTTATGTCGATGACATGATAACAATGTCGAAAGAACCAAGCAACCACATGGACGACCTAAAAAGGACCTTCGAGCTATTAAGAAGACACAACCTGAAACTCAATCCAGAAAAATGTACCTTCGGGGTAGCCTCAGGAAGTTCTTAGGCTACATGGTGAGCGCCCGAGGTATCGAAGCAAACCACAGAAGATCCAGGCAATATTAGGCCCTAAACTCTCCCAAAACAGTGAAAGAAGTACAAAGTCTGACTGGCCGAGTGGCTGCTCTCAATCGATTCATATCACGAGCAACTGACAAGTGCCACCCTTTCTTCAAAGTGATCCAAAAAGCAAAAAAGGATATCGACTGGACGTCAGAATGCGAAGAGGCCTTCCAGCAGTTGAAGCAGTATCTAGTACAGCCCCCACTCCTGGCAAAACCACTCCCGGGGGAAACATTATACTTATACCTAGCCGTTTCGGATCGGGCAGTAAGTTCAGTACTAATACAAGAAACCGACAAGGTCCAGAAACCGGTTTACTACATCAGCAAAGCCCTCCTCGACGCCGAAATCCGATATCCGGTACATGAACTGGTCGCCCTTTCATTGATCACGGCAGCTCGGAAACTACGGCCTTACTTCCAGGCCCATCCTATCAAGGTCTACACCGATCACCCCTTAAAACAAATTCTGCAGCGGCCAGAGGTTTCCGGCAGATTAGTAAAATGGTCGGTAGAACTAAGTGAACATGACATCACATACCTCCCAAGAGCAGCAGTAAAGGGACAAGCCTTGGCAGATTTTGTCGCCGAATGTACCGACCCCCAGACCCTGGCTATAGACGAGGACAAATGGGAAATGTCCGTAGACGGTTCGGCCAGCACACAAGGCAATGGCGCGAGAATCATCCTAAAAAGCGACAAAGGAGAAGAAATCCTACTCGCCCTGAAATTTGCTTTCATAGCGACCAACAATGAAGCAGAATATGAAGCAATACTGGGCGGTTTGAGACTATGGACGGTGCTAAGGATCCGAGATGTGGTAATAAAGAGTGACTCGCAGTTAGCTATTCAGCAACTAAAAGGAGCATTTCAAGCAAAAGAGCCTAGCATGATGGCCTATCTGACCGAAGTACGAAAGTTAACCGGGAAGATGGGGGATGTACGCTTCGAACAAATCCCACGAGAGGACAATTGTGAGGCAGACTCCCTGGCACGGCTCGCCTCTTCAACAAAAGCCGAGCACCCCA